>CAJQZJ010033534.1:1128029-1235262 GCA_907164525.1 Lophiomys imhausi | reverse complement strand
AACTCTTCTACCTTCTGCTCCTGCACCCTCTGGTCTAACTCTTCTACTCGCTTCTTGTAGAAAACATTATCTGCACTTAGATCCATTATGGACCCTCGAAGCTCCTCTATATGTGACAGCAGCTAGAGAAACAACCAGGAAGCACATTAATTTGGAAGCTGCATGTATGATTTTTTTTTCCAGGTTTTATGTGCTTGTCTTGACTTCTTTGCTGGCTGTTGTGGGTCTCTGTGAATTGTGTCATTCAGGAAATCTTCAGCCAGTGCACATCAAGGCCCTGGCTGTGCTAGACATCATCTCTTCCTGGGGAGAGATCGTCTCTTCCTGGGGAGTTTATGATCTGAGACAGAGTTGACCATGTGGGCAGCTGCGTCAACTTGACCACATTCCCTGAAATAACAGACAGCTGCTTGGTGGTTAAGGATAAAGGGGTCTCTCACAGAGCCCTAGTGTCAAATCTGTGACAAACTTTTCATACAGCCCTGTCCCCTACCCTGACATCTACACGTAACACGCCAGCTCTGGCAATCATGGGCCAGAGAGTTTATTTGATTCATTTTTATTTCTGGCAATTGGCATAATGCCTCGTTCATACAGGTAGAAACCTCAGGAATAGAGGGAGAAGGAAGAAGGGAGGGATGAATGGAAAGGGAGGTAAAATGCACAGAACATATTTAGATACTATGATGCTTAATCTCTTTTTCTTCTTTTTTGCTTGCATGTGCATGTGGTCTGCATGTGTGTGCACAGCTACATGAGTACACACGCATGCCTGCCCATGTCCGTGGAGGGGGTGCTAAGGCTGACATTGGAAGTCTTCCAACATCACTCTTTACCTTATTTGGGCAGAGTCTCTCATTCCAACCCCAAACCGGCTGATGTGGCTAACCCTGCTTGCCAGATTACACCGGGGAATCTCTGCCTTATGAGGCTGAAATCAAGGTGGGCTGCCATGCCCACTAAGCATTTCCACAGGTTCTGGGTATTTGAACTCCTGTCCTCTTGTTTGTGTGGCAAGCCATGTGATGGTTCGTCTTGTCAAATTGATGGTATTTTGAATCACCATAGGAACAAACTTCTAAGCTTGTCTGTGAAGAATTTTTCAATGGAGTCCACTGAAGTGGGAAGACCCACCTTGACAGTGGGCGGCACCATTCTAAGGAATAGGTCCTTGACTGAGTAAGAAGGGGAAGGGACCTACAGTAGCGTTCATTTCTTTGTTTTTGACTGTAAAGTGTAATGTGACTAGCTGCCTGAAGCTCCTATCTCCATGGCTTCCCCACCGACGTGGACTGCACCCTCAAACTGTGAACCAAAATAAGCCTCTTCCTTAAACTGCTTTTGCCTGGCAAAAATTTCATCACAGTAGCCCATAAAGTCACACAGGAACTCAGTGCCAAGGGAGATTATATACAGGAACTCAAAAAAAAAAAAAAACTCAAGAAGAACTTGCTTCTGATAATTTAAGGAATGCCCGTTAAACAATTTCAGTAGTTGCCAAAAACAGAGGTAAAGAAAAAGAAAAAGAAAAACAAAACAAAACCCAGCTTGGTATGACACTTGGGATTGTGTGTATCTAATGGATGATATGGGCAGAGAGGGTGGGCTGATCAAACCAAGGGAGACATCTTAGATGTGAAGATATGGGCACCCATGTGGGCATTTTTTTTCTAATGGGTTTGCTTGTTTGTTTGTTTGAAAGAATTAATTTTAACTTTATACTTGTGTATGTATATGCCCATATGGGTATGTACACATGAGTGCATGCAACTAAGGAGGCCATAGATGTCTGGAGCTGGTTATAGGCCATTGTAAGCTGCCTAGGAAGGAAGCTGGAAAGTGAACTTGGGTCCTCTGGAAGAAAAGTATGTGTTTTGATCACAGAGCCAGCTTTTCAGTCTGTGTGTTTTAAATCAACACTTATAATGATGCTATGCACTCCCTGATCTTGTTTATTCCAATGATGCTATAGAAACACATTTTAGAATCACACCGCAATGTGTAACCTCAGGTCTGGAGAGGTAACATAAATGACTCAAATCGAGATGGCTGGAACGGGAAGAGCCGAGCCTCAGTGCTTCCACATTTGGCTTCAGGGCAAGATCTGCATGTGGCATGGTTTTGCCTGTATGCTTAGTTCTCTGTGTTCCCATAAGTGCATGGAGAAACACTGGGCTGAAACACTTGGGAAGCCAGAAAACAACCCTCAGAGCCTGGTGGATTCTAAGAATTCCTCCAAGAAACAAAGTGTCAGGAACTTTCAGAAATAGTGGTGCAAAGCTTTAATTCTAGCACTTGGGAGGAAGAGGAAGGCAGATCCTATGAACTAAAATCCAGCCTGATCTACATTGTGAGTTCTAAGATAGTCAAGGATACTTAGTGAGACCCTGTCTCAAGGCAAAAACAAAAGCAAACTTTCTCAACACTTTTAAATGGTTGGAAGAGCATATCCCTATATCCCTCTCCTAAAAAAAAAAAAATTAAGGTATTTAAGAAATGCTTAGCCCTAAGTCGGACATTCTAGTTAAAATGTTCAGTGTTAGCCGGGCGTTGGTGGCGCACGCCTTTAATCCCAGCACTTGGGAGGCAGAGGCAGGCGGATCTTTGTGAGTTCGAGGCCAGCCTGGTCTACAAAGTGAGTCCAGGACAGCCAGAGATATTCAGAGAAACCCTGTCTCGAAAAAAAAAATGTTCAGTGTTTTGGGTGGACGTTCAGGACCTTGGACCAGATGACCAACTTGAGGAGCTTAACCAACCCCCAAGGAGCAAGGGAACCCAGGGAAAAAAATAAAGGGGTGACATCATTGTGATACCACAATCAAGAATAGGTTACAAAGGTACAGACAAGAATATGTTGAGAGGGGAATTCAGAGAGCTTAAACAAGACAGACACAAGCTCATGAAGTGCTCAGTCCTTGAGCATTTGTGTGTGTGTGTGTGTGTGTGTGTGTGTGTGTATGCATGAGAGAGAGAAAGAGTGCTACCATTTCAAGCCCTCTGCTGTCCTCTGTGGCCTTGTTCTGTCACTGTGTGACCATAACACACTTCCTGGGCTCTCAGGCTGGTCAGAAGTTCACACCATGGTTTATGTGTGACTCCCTTTGAACTCCTACCAATGTTATTTTAAAAAGAAAAAAGACTGCCAAGAACCTAGGTACAGCAATAACAAGTTGGCACAGGCAACTTCCCCTAAACAGAGAAATACAGTGTGTGCATTGTGGGACAAGTAGGTGCCAATCATGTGGAATAATTAATAGGTCTCAGATGGAGATGCTGCATCTGATTGAATTCTCTGTTAGGGTATAAGCAAGACAGAGAAGCAGATAGCTTCTAAGCAGCTGAACGAGCAGACAGAGGAACAGCATAGCCTGGTGGGCATGAGTTTGTGCACAGACTATGCACAAGCCAGACTTGGATTTGGATGGAACCACTATGATGTGCTTCAAGCATTTGCAGCAAACGTGAAGGGACGCCTCCGGGATAGTTAAAGCCTATATCCACTGACTTTCAGCTAATGAATAGGGAACGAATATACTAGGTGGGTTTGCATTGCTCAGTTAGCCCTTTAAAAGAAGTTCCAGACCCTTCTCAAAGGGGAAGATGAAAAGAAGGCCCTCCCCAGAATGCCTTGAGGTTAATGATCATGTTGGGGACTTTAATGGAGGGATGCAGCCTCCAGGTTAACCATAAAGGGCTCCATAGAAGAACACTGCCTAGGTGATGTTCTGAATTCAGCTTGTGGGTCCCTGAGTTATGGACCCAGCTAAGTTATGCCTAAGACTCCTGTCCCACAGAAAGGGTTAAATGAGTGATGTGGGTCATTTGAGGCTAAATTTGTGATAATCTGCCACAGGGATTTGAAAACCGATGCAGAAGGGAAGCATCCATAAGAAGAACAAATGGATAGGCTTCTATATGTTAAAAACAAAAACCCAGGATGAGGATGGAAAGATCAAAGGATAAAGGACATACACACAAGTGTTAGGAGCAGAGTTCAGACACGAAGTACCAACAAAAGCTGAGCAGGCTGCTATACTCGGTTGCTGGTGACACTGAGTCACTTCGGGCAAACCAACTCCCTAAATAACTCACCAAATCATCAAGTTTCAGGTTCAGGAAGAGATCCTGCTTCAGTAAATAAGCTGGACAGTGATTAGGGAAGATATACTCGTTATCAACCTGTGCACACACATATAATGTATATGTAATCACATACATGCACGCACATACATGTGAATACGCATATGCATACACACATCTCTCACACACAGATATTTTTTTGAAAAATAAGAATATCCTAGAAATTATCAGAAGGCTGTTTTAGTTAGAAAGAGCAGGCTCAGGAAGAGAAAGTATTAGGATAAGGGCAGTAGACATATTATATTATCCGCATTGTGGAGAGCAGAAGAAAAAAAGATGATACTAGGCCTGGGCCTGTATTTTGTGTATTTCAAAACTAGATTTTCTGACATACACAGTGAACAGGAATCAGGAATCACTTTCATAATGAAGTTTGGTTTTCATTAGGCTCTTAATGTTAATAATCTTTTGTTTGTGTTCTGGCTCAGAAATGTGGAAAAATCAAATACACAAATTCAATAACAGAAATAATGAACAAATAAAATGTCTAAATAAGATTATCATGTAGCCCAATATATAATGTTGAAGAATATTTTAAGCATAAAAATGTATTATCTAGATAGCACAAATGCAAATTTGTAAAGATACATGTATACGTGGGGGTTTATGTTTCTAGAATGTAACATTTAGATGAGCACACTGGTGCAACAGTGGCAGGAATGTTAGGGGGCAACCAAGCACATTATGATCAGATTAAAGGCCTGCTCCGCAGGAGGGAACTTAAGCCTGGTGCTACGAATCAGACCAAGAAACTGGGGTTGCAGAGTTCACAGGCCCGAAGGGGAAAGTTTTTACTGTTATTTTGCTAATGGGCATAGCATCAACTGCTTCTAAATACCTTCTTTATAACACTAGATTATCATAGCTCTCAACCCTCACTAGAGAAGCTTCTTTTTGCAGTGGACAATGGCTAATGCAAAGATTCACAATTGATCAAAGTACAGAGAATAAGTAATTGTGGAATGTTCAGCTCCACATAGGACATTTATATCACACACACCCACACACTTCCACTCTCACAACACCCCCCCACATGCACACACCCTACCCAAGGCTCAAGGAGCATCATTGAAGAGAGGATAGAAAGACTTCAATAGCCATATTACCGAGGAAATTGACTTCTTCTTTGGGGTTAGTCTCATTAATGAAAGAATTTAAAACCATACTTAGAAGGAAACTTCTGAACACTTTCATTAGAGTTTAAGAGAAAACCAACAGGCTGGGTGTGGTGGTGCACGCCTTTAATCCCAGCATTTGGGAGGCAGGCAGGTGGATCTCTGTGAGTTCAAGGCCAGCCTGGTCTACAGAGTGAGGTCATAGCCAGGATTGTTACACGGAGAAACCTTGCTTTGAAAAACCAAAGAGAGAGAGAGAGAGAGAGAGAGAGAGAGAGAGAGAGAGAGAGAGAGAAACAACAGGTCATGCAAGCTGTATGTTTTGGTAGCAGTCATGAGGAACACTGTGGAAAAAGGGAAAAGAGAAAACTATGCCATCTGTAAGCAGTCACATGGTGAAGGCACAGAGTTTTAGAGAGTGAGAGGAAGCATGCATAAGAAACATAAGGAAGAAAAAATTGTGCTTCTCTGAGTTCTGACTTTGAAAAGCGAGCAGACTCCAGTGTCATCTGGATATGACAAGGCTGTTGCATTCACAAACCTAAAGAGGCTGTGGTTGCCTACCTAAGATAAAGCCTGGCAGCAATCCAGTCTGGAAAAGGAAGGAGCTCAACAGACCCTATGTGTAGTTGAGAAGCTACCGGCCATCAGTGGCTGCTGGGGGAGAGAAAGTCATTTCTTAGGTTAGGATGCCCATGGCCAGTGGATACCTTATACCTGTGTCTATATGGGCAGCACTAGCTGGAATCAAAGGGTTATTTTTTAAACAGGTTTTTAAAAGGAGACATGTAGTTGAAGGAAAGGACATAATGGTAAGGTCCAAGTTCAGAATGAGCTGGAGGTGGACAGTTGGGAATGGGTAAGATCAAAATATACCATATACATGTGTGAAACTCTCAAAGGACAAGTAAAATAGATTTAAAAAAGAAATTTTAACATTAGAAATATAGAAAGAAAATTGAAGAGAAACTTACAAAAAAGCCTCAGTGGTTAATTTTGGTATAAAAACTATGAACAATTTTAATAATTTTGTCACATATTTCTTCAGAAATGTTAAGTAAGAAAATGCTACATTTATTCTCGAATAAATTAGAAATTCTTTTCAAAAATGACCAACTTGGGTGCGTGCGTGCGTGCTTGCGTGCATGCGTGTGTGTGTGTGTGTGTGTGTGTGTGTGTGTGTGCAGCTTAGTAACTGAGCACTTGGCTAAGGACACGTGAGGCCCTGGATTCCATCCCCAGCACAGGGGAGAAAGAGTAAGGTGACTGATTGGATAGAGGTCCCTAAATTCTCAGTCTTACCTGCCCCTTCTCTCTGCTGTGTTCCTCCTTGAGAGCCTGAAAGTGATCTGACCACTTGCTTTCCTGCAGGAAAGCAAAACAAGCCATATGTTTGTGACACAGAAACCCACTCCGTACTGGGTACCTGTGAAACCCAACAACCTAGTCAAATTTTAGCTGGCATTTTTAGAGTACATATGGCTGTGATGTTTAAGCCCAGTTGTCTTTGGTTTTACTGCAAGGTTGGGATCAGTAGATATTTCTATTACAGAGCAGTCAATATTTTGGGTTTGAAAGTAGGGTCCACGGAGCCTGTCCTAACTACTGGTATGGGGATGTCCCAGTTAGGGACACTGTTGCTGTGACGAGACACCATGACCAAAACAGGCTGGGAGGAAAGGGTTGGCTTATTTGGCTTATGTTCCCACATTGCACTTCATCATACTTCATCGTCATAGGACATCAGGACAGGAACTGGCAGGCAAGCAAGTGGTCAGATCGACTTCAAGTTCTCAACGAGGAACACAGTAAAGAGAAGGGGCAGGTAAGACTGAGAGTTTAGGGGCCTCTGTCCAATCAGGGGAGGATGCAGAGGCCATGGAGGGGTGCTGCTTTCTGACTTGTTCCACACAGCTTGCTCAGCCTGCTTCCTTATAGAACCCAGAACCACCAGCCCACGAATGGCCCAAACCACAATGGGCTGGGCCCTTCCATACCAATCACAAGTTAAGAAAATGCCCTACAGGTTTGCCTACAGCTGGACCTCATGAAGGCATTTTCTCAGTTAAGGGTCCCTCCTCTCCAGTGACTCAAAGTTGATATGAAACTAACCAGCACAGCAGAGCCCAACCACACATACAATAAGTCAATGTGTGTGGCTCTGTTCCCATAAAACATTATTTGAAAAAACAGGTGTTGGTGTGAGAACCTAAGGGGTCAAAGAACTAAGGTTTCTAGGTCCATGTGTTCTAAACAGGCAGCTCTGTCCATGGAAGGTACCTCAGTTTGTGGGATGTAAATGTCAACGCCATGAGCTAACTTCCAGCTTCCTACTCATGCCAGTCTCCTGGCTGAGCTAGCACTGGCAGCTTGGAAGAGGATTTAAAAGACATCGTGCACAGTACAGGAAAGGGGGGGCACAATGATGACAGAAATCCTACTGAACATGTGTAAGCAGGTTCTGCTCAGGTGACCAAACAAATGGTGCAGTCTAGAGAAGATTCGGGGAACCCTGTGAGGTGTGGCTCCAGGAATACTGGGGGATGGATGAGAGGCCAATGCTGAAAGCAAGAGAGGTCACTGCCAGCACGGTAAGCAGAAGAGCCACACTCTGGAAAGAGGACACTGGGCAGTGGGGACATCATCATTGGCAAAAGAAGTCTGATGGGGGCGGGGCAGTGTCACAGAAAGATGAAAGTTAGGATAATGACATGGACAGCCAAGCTGAAATGCAGAAGCTAAGGGGGGCAGGCAAGATGCAGCCTTAAAACAAACAGCAACTATATGTCAAAATGCCCTTACCACAGAAAGTTCACAGGTTTATTTTTATTAAGAATTTACATTTATTTATTATGTATGTACATGTATGCATCTGTGTGTACAAGGTCAGGCATTAACACAGCACATATGTGAAGGTCAGAAGACAACGGGTGGGAGTTGGTTCATTCCTTCTATCATATTGATCCCGGGGTTGAACCCAGGTCAACAAGCTTACCGGCAAAAACCTTTGCTGGGTGAGCCATCTCACTGACTCAAAGGCCTTAAGAATTATTACAATTGAATTCATAGGCTATAATCCCCATGTTTATAATCTGCCTCCAACATAGAGGGGAGCCTGAATTTGAGGCCTCACAATCGCCACACCGCTGACCTATACTTCAGCCTTTTTTATTTTTAATTGCTTTCCCTAAACCACTGCTATAAAACAACTTTTATAGGGTGGTTATGGAGTCTGCCTTCCAAATGAAAATGAAATAGGTCAAAGATATCAGTTTGCCAAGGTAGTGTTATATGTAAACTAAATATAAGTTTTATGCTTCAATATGCATTTTTTAAAAAAGTGAGATCTACATCTGAAATAGAGAAGATATTAAATAATAATGTGAATTGAGTAAGGACACTAACTAGTTCAGACTGACACAGGTGAAAACTGAAACAATTTTAAATACTATTTTGTACTCACGTCTATGAGTCAACACCGATTATAAATTAGGCATGTGCTGAGACGAGAGAAAATAAATGAAACAAACATATTTACTGTGAATGAACTTGTGAAGAAAAAACCCAAGGTGACAGAGACCTGGCTCAACGGTTAAGAGTGCTTACAGTTCTTGCAGAGGACCTGGGCTCAGCATCCACATAGTGGCTCAAAACCACCCGTAACTCGAGTTCCATGGGACCCAGTGCCCTCTTCTGGCCTATATGGGCACTGCATATGTGTTGTACACATAAACTCACACAGTTGTACACAAGAATAACTAAATAAACGTTCTCTACTGTGACTGTGGTCATCCCTTGTGTCATACCTGGCTGTCAAGGAGCTGCAGCATGTTTTGGAAATCCCGGGGATATTGAGGAGGGTCTTCTGTAAGCTCATTAGCATCTCTTAAGGTTCCAATGCTGGACTTGACCTGGAAACTGGAGGACTTCTGTGTTGCTAACAATTGCTATAAATGAAAAAACAAAAACATCAACAACAACAAAAAATAAAACACCAGTAGAAACAGTAGACATTTATTCAACAGTGGAAATGCTGGAGCACAAGGCCATGTTCAACTCTTACTGTCTTTCCAAACACTCCTTGCCTGCTTCCCCCCACCCCTTCTTCAGCTTCACTCTGTTTCTACCACTCTCTGATCTTTGATACTTCCACCAGAATGTCGACAGGAAAAAGAAATGTGAAGGAAAAGTGATGCTTCAGAAATGGTCTATTATTGGCAAACGATAGTGCACACAGGTTGTCAGAGGACAACTGCAGCCCATTCTCTCTCTACCTTCATGAGGATTTCGGGGTTTGAACCAGGCTTGCACAACAGGTTCTCTACTCGCTGAAACATCTCTCTGGCCTTTGACAATGGGTCTTTAAATTTTTAACAGGAACATAACATCTGTGGGAGGACCTGGGTATGTCTCTCTCTTTCTGTTTATTTTTTGAGGCATATCTTGCTACGCTGCCCAAGCTGGACTTGAACTCTTGCTGACCCTGCCTCAGCCTCCTGTGTGCTGGATTACTGGGGTGTTCCACTACACCTGCAATAGTTCTTTGAAGTTAAGAAACTGTAATGGAAGGCCAACACAGTCCAGGGCCATATCAATAAATCCACTGGGGACATAAACATTTTAATTTTCCCAAAGTTAAATATGGGGGGGAAGCCCAGATGACAACAGGCAATAAGGTTAACATCAAAAACAGAAGGGTGGAGGCCGACTTCACTATATGGTTACAGAGATCACTTAAAGCTCTAAGAGCAGCTTTTCAGTAGAGAAGCCTGTTCCCATTTACCCTGCAGCTCCCAGGTGGTAAGGCCAGAGTGAAAGCCACGGATCATGAAGGTCACCTGTGCACTTGGTAGGGTCCCCACATGAACTCTGACTAAATCATGATATGCTCAAACTAATCAGATAAACCTCAACAGCTGGGCTTTGGACACAAACAACTCACACTTCTCTAAATCGTTAGTTTCTGCAATAACAAGACTGAAAAACTATCCCAGACAATGGGAAGCCCAAGGAGACAATGTGACTAGCTGTAAGGTGCTGTCTTGGATAAGGCCCTGAGCTGGAAAGGAAAATGAAAGGATTTTGGTGTAGTTCCACAGTAGTCCTTTGTTTTGTTTCTGAAACTTCTTGGCCCCTAGAGGGAGCCCAAGGATCGCCCTCAGTTCCCTCCCTCTTAGGTCCCCTAGGAGTTGTCAGATCAAAAGGTCAGCAGGCACTGAGGATGAGGTTCCAGACCAGTAAGTGAATTCTCTATCACACATGTCCATGGACCACATGCCACAGGGCCCACTTGCCATATCCTACTATCTTCAGAGATCCGATCCCCCTCAGAGGACAGAGTGAAGAGAGGGCTAGGCAAGGATTCTTCCTCTCTTTCGTTCTGGGAGCTGAACAAAAAGTGTGCCTATGAGCGTTCTGTACTAGAGCTGGGATGATAGCCTGCCCACTCACAGCAAAACAATCTTTTCATCTGCCCTGCCTCCTCTGTGCCTCATGCTCCCTGGTATACCCAGGGAGAAGAAGGGTCTTGTGTACTGGGCATGGAAAAGCCATGACTCTCTGACCATAATGTCATGCTAACACTGCATCTCAAAGTAAGAGATCCTTTGAGAATGTCTAGGTTACATACTTACATATTCTAATGCTGAATTCTTAGACGTTAACTCTTTAATTTCCTTCATAAACATCTCCTTGACCTTTTCCATCTCATCAAATAATTTCTCCTTTTCCTCCTTTTTCCATTTATCAAATAGCTTCAGAAAGTCTTCTTCCTTTGTTTTTTTCATTTCATATTCCTACAATTATTTTAACATGTGTCATTAAAGTCTAGATGAAACAGATACACAGATTTTTAAAACAAAGCATAGCTTCACCCCTAATCTGTTAGTATTTCTTCTTTGAATTAAGACCTTGTAATAACACTTCCTAAAACTACAGGCATATACACAATGATTCTTCCAAGTTGAAACATAGCTGGGGAACAGCCAAGATGTCTCGGTGGGTAAAGGTACTTGGCACCAACCCTGACAACTTGAATTTGATCCCAGGGCTAACACAGTGGAAGGAAAGAACCAACTCTCACAGTGTCCTGTGACTACCATATGCCCAGCACACATGCATAACCACACACATATACTCAATAAAACATAACTAAGAAAAAAACAAACAAAACCCACATTTGGAGGCTGGAGAAATGGCTCAGTGGTTAGCACTGCTTCTTGCATAAGCATGAGGACCCGTGTTCAAATCCCTAACACCCATGTATAAAGCCAGGATGACCCTACACAAGCCTCTAACCAGAGTTGTGGGAGTGAGAAATAGGAGGACTGCTGGTGTGTGAAGGCATCCAGGCTTGTTCAGATACAGTGAGAGATCCTATCTCAATGGAGTAAGGGATCTGGCCCATATACACATGCGCGCGCGCACACACACACACACACACACACACACACACACACACACACACACTATGTTCAATACATATATTTCTCTCACACACGCATGCACGTGTGCGTGCACACACCTAAGCCAGCATCCCTGATCCCCTGCATCTTTTAAAGTACTTGTACTTGCATCCCTCCAGGACAGAGTGCTCTACCCTACCTGAGAATGAGCAGACTCCAGCTGAGACCTGGTGATCTGCAGCTGTTCCTTCAACATGTCGACCTCCTTTTGGAGCCTGTCAGTCTGGGCCTTTGTATTATACTCTGTTGCAAGAGAAAATATAGTTAGAATACTATTTCTTATGAATTACCCTGAAAACATACAGGGCACAGTTCTAAGACAAAGGAAAATGTTCTCACTCTGGACATTATTACTTCTTTTATGCCATGAGCCCAGTCTTGTTCTTTAGTGCTTCTCTGGAGCCCTTCATGTGACCAGACACGTCATTGGTTCTAGTGGCTGCTTTCAGCCAGTCACTGTACTACTGCTGAGTACTCAACAGGCACACGGTGAGAGCCTTGTTTAGGGAGCAATCCTGGTGGTTCTGATCCCACTGGGTCTCGAGCTTTTCAGAGCTTTCTGTCTCACTGAAAGCAGAGAAGCAAAGGCTTCACCTTCAAGTACCACAATACTGAAATGCTGAAATAACGTGGTCACCATTGCTTGTGTTCCCACCCAACTTCCCTAAGGTCCCTGCTGGTGCTCAAAGAAAGGGCTGGGGATTCCACACACAAACTTGGGCAGTCATCTGTCTACTAGGGCAAAAGCGAAGAACCGACAGGTTGTCAAAGGAAGCAACAAGTGAAGAGAGGAATACTTATGTACATGTACTTACATGAGGGTGTACACATGACTGACTGAGTATACATGTGCTGTGAGTGTAGACATGAATGGTGTGGAAACCAAAGCAGAAAGTCAGAATCTCAAAGACGACCTGAAGAAATAATACTCATTTCAGACTCTGAAATGCTGTCTGACAAGAGTATGAGATAGAATAAGATCCTGAAACAGAGAGACAGAGGTCAGTTTCACACTGAAGAATGGTTGTTGCAAATAGCTCAACATTTCCACGTTTCCAATATGCTGCTTACTTGTACCAGTGGTCCGTGGTTTATAATGACATTTTCTGCTGTTTTGCTTCTACTACAAAGCATAATGGGGTAGGAATAGAAACAGACTGGCCCCAAATGAAGGAGACCATTACAACTATTGAAAACGCTTCTGTATGCTACAGTGGCACAAGCCTGACCTGCTTGATGAGGAGGGGGCATTATATTCTTTGAGAACATTCAAACAGTGGGAAGACTGCCTCATTTGTGAACCATAGCACACTCGCCCATTTCTGGTCTTTATTTCTACCTCTACTTTCTGGTTTTTTTTTTCCCATCAGAACCCACACATATTAACTCCCACATAAGACAAATTTCTCTTGTCTCACATTTCAGTCGAGGTGATGTGTCAGGTTTCTTGCTTTCCTTCCCAGCACACACTGCTGACATATATAGCCATGTTTGTTAAGAGCATTTCCTCACTGGCTCCTGACTTGTTTTCTTATCAATTCTTTGAAGTTGCTAAGTTAAGGGAAACTATGGTAAATTCCCCTCCTGCATCCCAGCCTTTGCCTCTGGAATATTTGACACACTTGACCACTGCCACCTTTTTGGAACACTTTTTACCTTGCTGGTCAAGACAGCACACTCCTAGGTCACCCTCATTGCCACTCTCTATCTGCCTTTCTTGAGGAATAATGTTGGCAGGGCCTAGTATTGGCCTGGGTCTTCTGACCTCTAACCAGATGACTTCAGCCAGCCAACTCTCCTCCAGTGACTTCTAGATCCCTGACCCTCCATTCGCAAACACTAGCCATGACTTACATGTCTTTGTATGTGTGATGCAAATGTATTTGTGGCCAACACGAACTGTCCTGTCTCCTCCTTCTTTTAAACTTCTTCCCATCCTGAACCCTCTGTCAGAGAATATCTTCATCTAAATAGGAGTAGGTCTTTGTTCCATCTCTCACTGCATGCCAAGTCATAGCTCTGTAGGGTCCATGCCCAACACATGTTCTTTTTATTCTTTTCATTCCCCTTGCCCTGGAACTGTCCAGGTCCATGCTTTTCTTTCCTCACTTGGACTTCTACAATCCCCTGCCTTCTACCAGTCTTTATGGTTGCCCTTGCAGACTATTCATCTGCAGCTGGAATATTTTCGTTAGGGTGCAAATTGCATCATCATTCTCCTCTACAAGAAAGTCATCCTAAAGCTTCCAACTGTGCTCAGGTAACAGAGTACCGCAGGTCAGTCAGGGCCTTCATGGTCTCTTGAGATCCAGCCTTCCCGGGCACCACTGCCTAACACAGGCCGCTCCTCCAATCTCCTTTCTGTTCCTTGAACACACAGTGCAGCCTCTCCTCCTGGCCCTCATGACAGCAGTCCATGTACCTGGAATACTCTATAGTCCTTCATTCTCATTGGACTATGACTTCTTTATATGACTTCACTTTGGTTAGAAACAGCTTCCTCAGAGAGGCCTTCAAAGACCACCTGAGGTGATTCTCCCTTTTTCCTGTCTTTGTCCTTCACAGTCTTTGTGAATTTCTTTGCATCTGTTGCTTGGAGAACACTGTATTGATTTAAGTGTCTCTTTAGCCCTCCATTAGAATACAAGACTTGAAGCCAAACTTCTCCAGTCTGCTCACAACTGTGTCCTCAACAGCTGGGCACCGTGAACACGAACCTAAGGGGCTCAACATTTACTCACTCAAGGTACTCACAGCCTCTGAGACTTTCTTTCGAAAGGATTGAGGAATACCCTGGACCATGTCTCATTCAAAAAGGAAAAGGGGAGCAGGAAGAAAATAACCCTGAAACAGACTCATGTCTTACCAAAGTGTGACTCTGCAGAGTGGCGGCGTTGAATATGGCCTTGCAGGAAAGCTTGGTTCATAAAGGCCTTGTCACAAAAATGGCACTAAAAAGAAAACAACAAGTTCAAGTGTCTGCTGTGAGTTTCCCCATCTACTTTCAGTTAAAATGAGGGATGGGAAGCATGGGCTGTTGGTGGCTTTCTTCCTAAAAGATGGAGGATGTTGCGTAGTGATATTAACTCGAAGGGCAAATGTAAGAATGTCCGTTCCCAAACTAAACTAGATCAATGAAATATGCCTTTTGACAGTTGAAGCAACCCTTCTGGTAATTTCTGGAGGCCCTAGTGATGTTTCTACTACATGGGGTTTCCATCTTCTTACCACCAATTTGTTCAAGGCAGGAGGAGGAACCTCACCAGAAAGTAGCCATGCTGATACCTTTCAATAGGATTTCCAGCTTCCAAATATTTGTGAAAATAAATTTCTGTTACTTAAGTCATCTAATTGATGGTATTTGTTACACTGTCATAACCTAATAGATAATGTGTGTGTGTGTGTGTGTGTGTGTATGAAATGTTTTAAAGCTAAATACATTCTCCTATGAATATATATATATATATATTCATAGAGAAAATCCTTTCTCTTTTGTTTTTTTGAGACAGGGTTTCTTTGTGTAGCCCTGACTGTCCTGGAACTCATTATGTAGACCGGGCTAGCCTTGAACTCACAGAGATCTGCCTACCTGTGCCTCCCGAGTGCTGGGATTAAAGGCATGCACCATCATGGTCTATCTCATAAAAACTTTTCAAATGTATATAGTATACAACAAAGCAGACACCAATGTACACGAAAGTGGAACGATTTGTTAAGGTCTACCAGATGGACAGTAGTAGAGGTGAGACTTCAACCCACTTGAGAGCTTATTACTCTTCTTTGTGGAAGCAGAAGCATATGACCTGATTCTGTAGCATGACCACTCCTGTCTCTTGTCATTCTAAGTCCTGACAGCATCCTTCTAATTCAAGGAATTTCTGAAAATACACACAGGCCCTCCAAAAATTATCTTAGACTGAAGGTAGGGAAGAGTGTGAGACAAAGAGAGAAGGGAAGGGAAAGGAACTTGGCGGCCCGGGGGGGGGGGGGGATAATATATATGTCTCAATACATCTGAAGTCAAGTTTCTTTTTGAAGCCTGAGGACAGACTCATTTAACTCACATTTATCACAGAATCTGATTCTGTTGATCACCCACCCACCAGCATCAGAAAAGTGTGCTGTTCCCCAACAAGAGGAGTTCCTCATTCCACACCTCTGAAATCAGAATCCCCGAAGCATCTCAATCTCCTGGCAAGTAAGGGAAGGATATGAGGAGTGCTCGTCCATTAAAACATCTTCTCCAGTTAAAAAATAATTAAGTGTTTGTGTGCGTGCGAGTGCTGGAAAGGTGGCTCAATGGTTAAGAGGACCGGAGTTTGATATCCAGCCACCACATGGTAGCTCACAACTGTCTGTAACTCCAATCCCAGGGGATCTCACTTCCCTCTTCTGGCCTCTACAGGTACTGTATGCATGTGGTCCATGAACATACATGTAGGCAAAAGACTCACATACATAAAATAAAAATAAATACACACACACACACACACACACACACACACACACGGAAGCTTATAAAAAAAGTCAAATTCCATGTGGCTTTTTCAAACGTCCTTAGTGTTATCTCTCTTCCCTCATCTCTGCTCTACTCTTCCATGCCCCTCCCCACTTAAATGTTCTGGCTTTTTACTAGCCATATCATACTACCTGTATTCTACTATACTATCCTTCTCCCTCAAGCACTTTCTTGACCTCACTTAATGGTCTCTCTTTCCAGTTTCTGGGCTTCTACAGGTACTTTACGATAAACACACAAATGTAAAGTTTCAAAGATAGTATCCACATATGAGAAAGAACACATGTTTATTATTAAAATTATAACAAAATATGTAATACTATACTAGTAATTAATAAAATTATACTTATCACTTTATCTAAGATCATAATTTCATTTGTCTTTACAGATAAATATAACATTCCATTGTGTATATGTAGCACAGCATTATTATCCATTCTACAACTAATGTTTATTTGGCTATCCTATGCAGAGGGATAGTGCTCCTTTCAGAAGCATTAGGTTATCAAACAAAAACCCCAGTGGCAGGTGTGGGAATACACTGCAGAGTTGGTGGGGGGATCCCTGAGACCCCCCAAATAATACAATATATTACTAGTGCTCTTGGTTACCTACTAGTCTATGATTGTAACACACACACTTTGATTACAGGAAATGAGTAAATCAAGCTGGTACCAATCTGGAAGTTTCTTTTCTGTTGGCTAGTTTTCATGGTACCATAGGGCACTATGAAGGCTGCTGAGGGAGAAAAGACATTAACAGTCTTACCAAGCTGTGGATCCTGCAAACCATAATTAGCAATCACCCTGGAAAGATTAGTGCCAATAGTGGCATGAATATTATGGGGGTAACCAACAACTCAGGAAACGTCATAGAAGAAAAAACACAAAGTCTGCAAGAGCCAGATATCAGGAAGATTCCTTAGAAACAATGTCTTCTAGACATGAGGAGGCCGTAACATTCATGAACTCACAACAGCCATGGCTGCCACCATAAGACCTGCACAAGATCAAGCTAGTCAATGCTTCAGCCTGGAGAAGGAACAGGCTTCTGAGATCCTACATGAGCTCAGGAGTTTATTGGCAGAGGGACAATCAAGTGTAGTTGGCTCATGTTCCAGTCGAGGGCTACCTAAACACAGGACAAAGCTCTGGGTTGGATTTATTCTGGCAATGGATTAATTTCAATTAATTAATTAAAATTTGTGACTGTACCCTGAGGTCAAACTAAACAAAATCAAGTGTTTTCCCCTAAATTACTTTACTGACCAAATATAACCTGGAGTTCCAACATTTTTGTTATGTGCTCTCTTTCATGGGTGGAGTGTTTGAGCATCCAACCCTAACTCTGTGGCTTCCCCCTGCAGCCTTGGCCTGCTTTACCTCCACTGCTCACTGAGCTCCTAAAGTGGTGAAGAGATTCACAGAGAGGTAACAGGAAGCCATAACTCATCACCAGAGAGTCACAAGGAAAACTGAATCCTCATGTCCACTGAGCCCTCACACAGGCCACCTGTTTTATCTCATGGGACTCCTCATCCTAACAGGCAGCTACGAGTAATGACACGTTTCCAGAGAGGAAAGTGAGGTTAGAAATGAAATGACTCTCAATTATATTCAAACCTGTGCAGTCTAACTGCTAAACTGTCATCCTGAAACTAACAATGGCATGTCACTCAACAGAGGCTGGCACCTGTCCACCTAAGTAGGAAAAGATGATGTAGTCACTTCTGCCTTACTGTCCCACATGAGCCACTCCCACAGTCAGCGCTGGCATTCAGAGTCCGCCAAGCACTAAGAGTTGACAAAGTCCTCACCTTTATGTATTCACATAGCACTCATATTTCATATTTGCTAGAGAGCTTTCAGGCACATCCCACTCATCATTCCTATGTGAACAACTCTAACAAATATCTCTATGGAGAATGAAAGAATGAAACATACAACTTTTTGCTAGCTATGTTAATATTTCTAGATTACTACCCAAACTAGAGAACAATACACTTATTTTAAATGTTTAAGAAGAACTGATTTCATTCATTGTGCGAAAAAGTAATCAGCATTATTTTTAGATATGTAATTTTTAAACAAGCTGGTGAGGACATCAAGTATCATTTGGAGACAGTACCTTCTGGTGTCTACCTAAGGCCAGACCCTGGGCCTTCCTGACAGCATTCTTTTTCAGCTGTTCCCGAAGCTGCGATACTTACGTCAGCATTCCTGTGGGATGTGTCTTATGCACTATGAACTGCACCACTTCTCCACCCTAGACTGACTGACTTCAACACTGAAGTTGCTTCAGCTCCCATATTCCAAAGACTGCTTGAAGCCATTTAAAGATTATCTATCCCCAATGTGTAGAAAGCAGAGTGAGGTCAATTCTGTCA
This sequence comes from Lophiomys imhausi, assembly GCA_907164525.1. Taxonomy (NCBI): domain Eukaryota; kingdom Metazoa; phylum Chordata; class Mammalia; order Rodentia; family Muridae; genus Lophiomys; species Lophiomys imhausi. The sequence continues at coordinate 1,216,638 of CAJQZJ010033534.1, read as the reverse complement.
ACCTGTTGCTTACTATTTTTTAAATCAAAATTTATCCTTCTTCCTTCAGCTAAGCACAAACTGAGCCTCTCTAATCTGAAAACCCGAAATCCAAAATGTTCCAAAGCATAGACATCTCCTCATGAGTATAAAATTCCACACCCAACTCCATTTTGATGGGTCTCAGTCAAAACAAAGGCAAACCAAAAATACTGCATAAAACAAACTCCAAATACATTGTATTTGAGATATCAACTACTTTTATGTTTAGATTTGGGTCTCATGCACTGGAGAGCCTTTACTGCTCTTTCAGAGGAAGGGTGTCAAGAGTCCAGCATCTACAGGTAGCTCACAAACACCCATAACTCCAGTTTCAGGAGATCTGACATTCTCTGGATTCCTCGGGCACTGTATATGCTCATGCAGGCACATGCAGATACAGATAAACACATAAATATTTAGATTTGAGTCCCAGCCCCAAGACACCTCATGAGATTGGATGCAAATATTGCAAATTTCAAAACATTTCTGGTCCTAAGCATTTCAAAAAGAGTTATTCAACCACTGATTTCAAAATTGCAATATTTACCCTGGGCTCAGTGTCTAATTCATAACAGAAAGAGATCATGATTAGAATACAAAGATATTTAATTATTTAAATGCTAACATTGGTACTCTTGTCCTTGGGAACTGCACATACTAAACACTTCAGGAGTCTGTGACTCACTGTGAGATGGTTCCTATGTAAGGAAAAAAATACAGATGAAGGAGATGCAGAAGCTTGCAAGTGCAGCCAGTAGGGGTCTGGGTCTCAAGGGTCCATTAAGCCTCTTGGTTCTATTTTGGCACTTTTCTGTCATTTAGAAAACACTTCAATTTTTAAGAAAAGGGTGAGGACCCTCACATCATTGCACCATATTCCAGGTCATTTGGGGAGCCAACCTCAATAGCAACTTGTACACAACTGATTTTTTTCACAACATCTGTTGCAAGAAGGAAACAGATTCGACAACCAACATTTGGATAAGCCCGTAAGTCCTGAAGTCACTATCAGATATTTGATTATTAATTCCTTGGTGACTGAAGAAGGCAAAGAAATATTTTCTCTGTTGATTAAAATGACTGTTTTTGGCTTAATCTGTTTTCTCTGAGGGGAAAAAAATCTCGAGAAGAATGGAAAGGATAGGTTTCCTAAAGGGTACTGGCCCGGCACGGTGTCCCACCTGGTAATAGCTGGCTTTGGCCTCTATCATCAGCTGCTGCACAGAGATCATTTCCTTCCTGAGTTTACAATTTTCCTTAAGATGTTTGATCTCACCAGCCTGCTTGGTGAACCGCTGTTCGCTCTGCTCAATAGTCCATCAGGCTCAGGCGCAGCCTCTCCTCCACCAGGTTTAGCTGTAAGGTGAGGAACTCCTGCGAATGCATCAGGTATTCAATGGTGAGCTGCGCCGGTCGGATCAGCTTCAACAGCACTGGGCCTACCCCGGACTGGCAGTGTGGGCACTTCTCGTCCTCCAGCTTGCAGAAGGTGATGTTCATGATGTTCTTCTGCAGGGTAAAGACGTCCACCGTGCTGGCAGCCTTGTCCACATCGATGGCGTTCAGCCGCCTCCAGTCCACACTCTCCAGTCGCGGCTGGAACTGGAAGAAGGGCAGCGTCCCGAGGCCACGTTGTGGGGAACAAAGGCTCTTAGGGGTCGCGCCTGCGGCAGAGGCAGCGGGCTCCTCTTGAGGCTGTTGGCCAGAGGGTAGTAGATGTGGTTCTGGAATGGCTGCAGAGGAAGAGATAGCGTGGAGGGAGGCGGGAGAGATGGGGAGCTGAGTCCTGAGAATCCCGATCATCCCTGCCCTGCACCCTGAGACAGACGACTCTAGCCTGGAGCATCTTACCATGCTTGCAAGCCAGTCCACTGCCTAGGTTTGCTCTGGAGGGGTGGAGCAGTGCCTTCTACCTGGTCCTGGCTGTCTGGGGCTGCTGCCGCCGCCACACCCCTCGTGAGCCTGAGAGGGCCCAGAAGTCCACTGCTGGTGGCGGTGGCGGCCAGAGACCTGGGCTTCCGGGACGTTAGAGATCTGGGCATCCAGGACGTTGCTATGGCAGCGCCCAGCCTGGACAGGGCGTGTCCGCCCACGTGCGTTCAGCATGCGCCCAGGGACCTGCGGGTCCAGAAGGATGAGAGAAGACCTCTTGGACTCACCCAAATGTGGTGGGCGTTTCTTGGCGGCCGCCTCCCCTGGCCCCAACCTCCCTGGTCTCAAAAGCCCAGTGAGCCCCTAAAACACGCAGGGGGTCATGTCTTCAGAATCTTCAGCCCTAGCCTCGGTCTTCTTGCCAGCCATCCCTATTCTGGCTTTAGATTTTGAGATTAGAAACGTACATTCCTCTTTATCTCTTCCACACATTTGAGAAATGGGTAAAAACTAAAGAATGAAATTAATTGAGGGCATAAGGGCAGGAGGAACAATCTGGGCAGGGTATTCTGCGTGTTGACTGTGGTATTAAATATCCCGATGTATGCATTTGCCAATTTTAACAGAATTGTACTTTTAAAATTGTGTGTTTTGTATATTACACCACGGTAAGGTTAAACTTCTTAGTCAGCCTCTCTAAATGTCTTACTTCCAACATACTTTTAAATGGGATTGTTCTTTTTCTGTGCATTGTTAGCTTAACTTTGACTCTTGTTAAAATACAAACCCATTTAACTCGCCTGATATATGCAATAGTTTGTCAATCCAAAAGCATTTCTCAAGATGTTGAAGTTAAAAATGGATGGGAACTTCAACCTTCGGCTTTCTACCAAGTTTTGCCATGCTACTGTATTTGCCCTTGGCTGCCTCTGAGATCAAGGAGCTGATGAAAAGCCAGGCATTTCTCAATCCACCAGGGAGGCCCTGCTTGGACCAACCATCAGGAATTTTTTTTTCTTTCCTAACAACCAAATACAATTCACAGTAATTATCTGGAAATAAAGTTGTACCAACTATTTTGAGCACTTTCCATATAAGTAAATCCATGGAAAAGTATCTGGGACATACATAAACTTCATGTAAGTGATGCATCCACAAGATTCTGAGGCAATAAGAAAAACACCTCTTACTGCAACCTAGCATAGAAGTCCTAAGAACATAGACAGCGGCAAAGGTTGATTTTTCCATGTACTTGATGCCTAACCTAGAACATATCTGTTGATCCTGACCCTTGGTTTCCCCATATGTTGAAGTACTACTGACCTGGCAGGTTTGTGGATTATGGGCTTCATCCACTGGGCTGGCAGGATCAGCAGGAACAGGAGAGATGTGTTGCTCACCGCTGTATTTCCAGCACCTAGTGCAGCGTGTGAAAGGAAAGGTCATTCAGAGTGTGCTAGGATAAGAAAATGGCTGAGTGAGTTAGGTGTTCAGTTAAGAAAATAATGGCTGCAGGCCCATATCCATCGTATTTTCTTTGCCTTTGGCCTATTAAAGGGTTGAACCCTTGTTCTGTTCCAAAGGCCTACTAGCTGAACTGCACACTCAGTAAGGACATGTGCACAGGCCCAAGGTACAGTCTTGGCGGTCACCAGCGGTTAGCCATCCTTACCCCCAGGTCGAATGTCAACCACAAGATGGCCGGAACAGAAAGGCACGGAGCATACTTTCCTATTGCCCTGCTCCCATCCCAGTCTGTGTTCCCACCTCAGTGCAGCCTACTGTTCTGGGCACACAGCACTGCACTGCAAGCCTGATGAACCAGAAAAGACCAAAGGTTCCGGGAGCCCGGTCCTAAGAAGGCAAAAGATGGTTGAGGGTAGTGGAGGATCTGCAGCCTTGAGGATCTCAGCAGACCAAGTAGGAAAGAAGACCGACTTTACCAATAGATGCGAGATGCTCTGTGTTGCTGAAGCTGGGTGGACACCTGGAGCATCCTAGTCCTCGACTCACCCTAGTTGCGCTCTCCTGGGCGAAAGCCAGGCGCTGCAAACCACAGGGTGTCATGGGGACCCAGATCCTGGGATTGCTTCTGGCACAGAGGCTGGGCTCGCAGAGGCCGAAAAGCGACCGAGCTAGAAAGGCAGGCCAGCTCCTTCTTCCAGGGTGCAAGACGAAGCGTGTCTTGTCTGGGCAAGTTGTGACGAGGAGGGTAGCCCTGCGTCGCTCCTTATCCTCCCAGGATCCAGGCCGTGGGTGGCTAAGGCTGCCCCACTCCCCTCCCGCCCCTCCCCTCTACAATCTTCTGGTGGCCTTTTCTCCCCGCTACCCGGGCTCCTCTGACAGCTGGGCAGGATCACCTGCTCCTAGACTGCAGTACTAAAATCCGCTCATCCAGTCCCACAGTTTCTTCAGACACTTGATGCTATGCTGTTGCTGGCTCTGAATACTAGCCCAGGGAAGACTTTTCAAAAAGAATCCAGATTCACTTCTACCCCATAGTTATCCTCTCTTTCAGCTCGCTGATTCCCCTAAGGGCCGGAGTGAATTTTCTTCTAAGAAAAGACACATTTTAACAGCAGTTATAAAGAGAACTCCAAGACTAAATCTGGATCCGCTCTAGAGTCAAGAGAAGTGTGAATGCTTCTTTAACCTGGAAGTTGGAAGAATGATCCTGCTAGAGAGAAGGGACCTCTGTATGCTCTCATAGTGCCTCCCACAAAAACACCATATCTAAGAGGATGATATTTATTCATGATGAACATTGGATTCCTAAACTAACAAGATTACAGAGCAGAGTGATGACAGGAACTAGGTTTTTAACACACTGGATAGAAGATCATATTGTACCTGAAATCTATCCCACATCTAGTGTAAGACTGTAAAAATTAATAAATACAAGACATTCTCCTCCTTCATGAGACCCTGACCTCACTTCCCCTACAGACATTCCACAGAACTTAGTCCTTGGGACTATCTGAACTTACATAGTTGACTGCTTTGCTCTCACTCCCCAATCACCATTTGCATCATCACCTAAACATCCTGCTTGTTCTCTGTGTGCTTAAATACTGCCCAAAAACTGTTTTGTTCATTCACTCCTCTACCGAGGTCGAACCCTGGCATGTCAGCTTAAATAAATCTCTTGTCTATTACATTGAATCTGGGACTTTGGTGGTCTCTGGGCATCAGGCCCTCAGGGAGCCCCCTGGAGTTCAACATTTGGTGCGTTGGCAGCGAAGTGCCTGAACGCCCCCAGACCCCAAGACTCCAGGATTTGGAGGTACACATGCTCGAGCAACTCTGTTTGTCTATCTGTCTATTCTGAGAAACTTGTTTGTTTATCTGTCTATTCTGTGCGAATCGCCATCTGTAGCCAGTCGCCCCGGTGTCTGTAGCCAGTAACCCAGGCATCTGAGTAACCGGAATAAATTCCGGTATCTGTATCTGTAGCTGGTCGCCCCGGCGTCTGTAGCTGGTAGCTCCAGCATCTGAGTAACTGGGATTAATTTTCCAGGATCTGTATCTGTAGTCAGTAGCTCCGGCATCTGGTGGAACCTCTTAGGAGGCTCCCATCCTTTTCCGAAGGCGATTTTGCAGCTTATGTCACGCTGTTTGTCTCTGGTATCGTTCCGTCTCCTCGTTTGTAATTTGTAACTTTTCCCCTTTTCCCTGACAATCTGACGATGGGACAGACGCTGACAACTCCTCTGTCTTTGACTCTGAGCCACTGGACTGAAATTAAAAATAGGACACATGAGCTGTCAGAAGTAATTTAAAAAAAAAAAAAAAAAAGGAAATGACAAACTCTGTGTGCCTCAGAGTGGCCTACATTTCAGGTTGGGTGGCCACCCGAAGGATCTTTTTCATCAGATAAAGTTAGACAGGTTAGGTCTAAAATTTTTAATCCAGGACCCCACAGGCACTCAGATCAAGTGCATTCTGTCTTGGTGGGGGAGGCTTTGTCAGTCTCCCCCCAACCTCTGTGGGTTTGGCTTTTTGTTCTCTCCACAGGTCTATCCCCACAGCTGCACCCACCCAGCCGCGTGGTGCCAGCCCTCTGCTCCATCTCGCCCCTCCCGCCATCCAGGGGCCCCCCTGCGCCACCAGAGTTGGCTGCTGCAGCTGCGGTGAGAGCCCCACCGGGGGCCACCGCCAATGCTGCTAACCCAGACCCAGATACTGGAGAGTGCCTGCCCCGATGCTGCCACAACCCCGCCTGCCGTTGCTGCCAGCCCGGAGCTGGAGCTAGATAAGGGAGAGCGCCAGCCTGCCGTGGACACTGAGCCACGTCCCCAAGCCTGGGAGGCAATGCGAGTTCCCAAACAGCGCATGCCTCATAACTTACCTCCTGAGGCCCTGCAAACACACAGTCGCCCACCCAGCAGCTGTAGCCTACGGCCAGGAGATGGAGTCAGATACCAGACAGCACCCGCCCACCACAGACACCAAGCCACACTGATGCGCCACCGCAGGCCCGAAGGCAGAGCTGGATACTGGAGAGTGCCCACAGGCCGTGGACACCCTGCCACACCCCTGCTCTGCCCCTGTTGCCCGTGCATGCGCCGCATTGCACTCTCCCCAGCCTATCCCCTGGCCCTAAACACCCAGCAGCTTCAGGGAATTCCGGCCACCCAGCCCTTGGCCTGCTAAAACTCCTGCCAGGAGCAGAGGGAGGGGGCCCTGCCAGAGGGACCAAAAGTCGGAGGACTGTCACCCCAGACTCCACTGCACTCCCGCTCAGGGAGTGCGGACCACCTGATGACCAGGGGAACTGCCCTCTTCATGTCCTCACTATGAGACCGAGAGATAAACATAGGCTGGTCAAAAAAAAAAAAAAAAAAAAAAAAACCCTCCTCAGACAACAGATATGCAGGAATTGGGTCGCAGTCCGGGCACTCTGCCCCTGACATGGCACTGAGCTTGGAGCCCTTCCTGGGCTCTGCCACCACCACGCCCACCTTCTCTGCTTGCTTGGAGCAGTCTGGAGCCTCACTGCCCTTCACCTCCATGGCACACATCACTGTGCATGCCCTGTGCACCAAGTGCCTCCTGCTGCTGCCACCCACGACGAGCCTAAGGGGGATTTTCAACTGAGAGAGCATCATCAGGCCCTGGAGGGTGCCCAGCACCGGGTGTCCCCCGACCCAGGCCCTGTCGGCACTGAGCAAGGTCCCAGTCCATGAAATAAAAAACTCCTGGCAAAACGGGTTCCAGGGGGTTGGGACAGGGTGACCAGTCACGACAACGCCTCTGGGACCGATGCCCCCTAGGACAAGATCCCGAGCCCAAAGCTCACCCGCCACCCACACCAGTACGGGTCAGCGTCCATAGAGACACACTGGGATGCCTGGCGCTGGCCGGGCTGGCCACCGCGCTACTGCGGGCCTCAGTCGGGTACGGTGCCTCCCTGTTCTGCCTGCCCTATGCCCTACCCAAGGACTGGCTGGCCACCCTGGGTTTCGCCATGGCCCTGGTGATGATAAACTCACTCTGCTTCCTGGTCCTGGGCAGCGCCTACATCAAGCTCTACTGTGACCTGCCGCGGGATGACTTTAAGGCCATGTAAAACTTCATCATGGAGCTGCCTAAATGTCTCCAACTCAGTCTGCCTCTAATTTGCCCCTGGGTCCTTCTTCTTGCTGGCTCTGGGAGACAGGAGTCCATTCCCCAAATGTGGTGACTGATGTGATCTCCACCCCCAAAATGGACAAAGGAGTAGCCACTCTGGGTCAGTTGGTCTCTTGTACTAAAGTAAAATGTTCCTTCCCTGCCGGGATGGTACTGCCAGGTATGTGGGAAGATAGCCAGAGACCACTTCCTAAGTCCCAGGTCTGAGTCCTCCTGTTTGTGATTTCCCAAGACCCTTACTCCAGGCACAACATTCCAGCCCATCCCCAGGCTGGAGGGTATCCCAGCCAGGCTCCTTGAGAAAACAAACGTGAGGGTGATCTGGCTGTAACATCTGTCACCCCTGAGGCGGTCAAGTCGCTCCTTCTGGTGGTGCTGCCTCTGCCTACCGGCCTCAACCCACTGCTCTACATGCTCTTCAAACTTCACTTCTCGGATAACCTTCGAAGGCTCTGGCCAAGTCCCTGATCCTCGGGGTCCCTAGCCTATGCCACAGGTGGCGGCGAGCTAAAAAAAAACAAAAACAAAAACAAAACTCCTATGACTCCATCCAAGTGCTGGTGACTTTCTGTGATATGACTAAGCCATTCCATCTGTGTGTAGCCAAAAATAAGGGGTAACATGGATCTCCTTGTTTACACTTAGCCTATAAAAAGTCTTACACAGGTCCTGTGTGCCTCTGCCCAGCCCATCTGATGTTTACATATATATGCATATATATGTAAAACCTGCTGTTTGTCTGGATATGCTTTCTGAGGATTTGTTCAGCTGGGGCCTGCCAGATGGACAATGTGACTGTCCTGCCTGGTGTTTATGTGACTGCTGTGACAACTTTAGTCAGAGACCCTAACAAGTTGACTTTGGGGCGGGAGTTGATTGTCGGGCCCGGCTGAGGGACCAAGCAAAGGCAGAGCTGGACGTCAGGCTGCCCCGGGCCTGCCACATCAAAAAACAACAGCCGTTCCTGGTACACAAATGGGAGCTTTTTAAAAAAAGATTTTATTTCCACGCTTTGGGGTCCCTAAGACACTAGGGTCAGACAATTGGCCAGCCTATACTGCCCAGATAAGTCACAAAGTGGCCAGGTATTTGGGGACTGATTAAAAGTTACATTACACATATAGACCCCTGATTTCAGGATTGAAATCACGCACTTGAAGAAGAGGGGAATGTAAGACTGTAAAAATTAATAAATACAAGGCCTTCTCCTCCTTCATGAGACCCTGACCACACTTCCCCTACAGACATTCCACAGAATTCAGTCCTTGGGACTATCTGAACTTACATAGCTGACTGGTTTGCTCTCACTCCCCAATCTCCACTTGCATCATCGCCTAAACATCCCATTTGTTCTCTGTGTGCTTAAATACTGCCTAAAAACTGTTTTGTTCGTTCACTCCTCTATGGAGGTAGTCGAACCCTGGCGTGTCGGCTTAAATAAACCTCTTGTCTATTACATTGAATCTGGGACTTTGGAGGTCTCTGGGCTTCAAGCCCTTGGGGAGCCCCCTAGGGTTCAACACTAGGCTTTCAGTTGATTGAGATACGTTAAACTATTTTAATCCACTTTGAGGAATTAGAAGCAATTACAAATGTGGACGATATTAGCACAAAATAATGTGTTAGTTTTTATCAACTTGACATTAACTTTAGTCACCTAGGAATATGGACCTTCAATTAAAGAATTGCCTCCACCAGATTGGCCTGTAGACATGTCTGCAGGGCATTATCTTTATTGATGTTTGATTTGGGAGGACCCAGCTCACTGTGGGTGGTTCCACTCTTGGGCAGATGATCCTGAACTGTATTTTTTTTTTTTAAAGGAAGCTGAGCAAGCATGAGGAGCTAGCCAGTAAGCAACACTTCTCCCAGGTCTTTGCTATTTGTTTCTGCCTCCAGATTCCTTCCTTAAGTGCCTTCCCTGGCTTTCCTTCATGATGGATCGTGTTTGGACATGTAAGCCAACTAAGCCCTACCTTGCTTATGGTCATGGGAAGTAACTACATATTGCGTAAGAGTTTCCTCTGAGAAAGAAACATTCCAAGTTGCAGGGAAGCTTTGTATTCAGGAGGGCAAACAACTCAAAAGAGCTTCAGGAGGTTCCTGAAACTGACCAGACTCACTGGGCTCCTACCTGCCCCAGTAGACAATGAAAGCTGAGACTACCTTTCAGTTTTCAGACTAATAGAAGCTGAGCTGTAAAGTAGACTCAGAGACCAGACCAGCTGCCTGGGAGAAGCAGAAATCAGCAGAGCTTTCTGGAAGAAGTTTAGAACAGTCTCTTGGAAAGGACATTCTTCAATCTGATCAGCTCCCTGCAAACTGTGCAGTGTGCTCTAGGTTCCAGGTTTTTCTGAGCTGTCATGCATGACATGTGTTCCATTTCCTTAGGGAAATTTTTGTTACACAACACCAGGACATATTGTATGTCCTGGTGAAATGTCTAAATTTATTGAAGGGGAATTTCAAAGTGGATAACTTAAATAAAAGAAATATCTATGTTATCAATAAGAAATCCACTTTAGGTAGGCCTGGTGGTACACACCTTTAATCTCAGCACTCAGGATGCAGAGGCAGGAGGATCTCTGTGAGTTTGAGGCCTGACTATTCTACATAGTGAGTTCCAGGACAGTCAGGGCTGCATAGTGAGACCATGTCTCAAAAAAAGGAACCAACTTTAAATATAAAGATATATATATATAATGTGTCAGTGTTATAAATCACCTGGGTTAAGGTGTGTAAGAGATCAGAATCAGCTCAGGACCTCCAAACCAAGTTCTCAGCACAAAGGAGATTTATTTGCTTCAGAGGGACAAAGGACAGGGAAGAAGAGACAAAAGACAAAGAGGATAGAGGAGAGAGTTAATGAGCAAGGGAAAGGGGGCAGGGATATTTGTCCCAATGGGGACAAAGGAGTGCCTTTGGATAGAGAGGAGACAGACGTTCCCATAGGTAAATGGTGGTTTATAAAGATAAAGGGAGAACACCCCCACCTCTGTGTTAGGATGAGGTATTTAATTGGGGATGTTAATTAGGTGAGTCAAATGGGGTTTTCATTGATGGACTTCTATATTTAGATAGCTGGACCTTGGTATTCAGACTCTGGAGGAGAAAGTGTCCAAATTAGGGAATAGACTCTGGAGGCTAGCTTTAGGAATGTAATCTAACAGTCTTTTTTTTTTTTTTTTTTTTTTTTTTTTTAGCAAGGACGAGGGAATTGGGGAGAAGGGCAAGGCCTACCAGAACCATGTTTGCCATCTTCTGGTTGCTAGAGTCCTTTCAAGGTGTAAGGTTTGGCTTTAAAATACTCATGTATTCCACACTGACCTCAAACTCACTGGCATATACCACCATCCAGTTTATTCAGGGTTGGATATTTGAAACCAAGGTCTTGTTAACACTAGGCAAGCACTCTACTTTTGAAAAAATATTAATTAAATTATGTTGGTTGCAATTTGTAGAAATAATTAAATTGTTTAACCAGTTTTTAGCTTATATTTAATTGATTTGGCAGCTGTTAATCTTTAACCAGACATTATAAATGAGCACACACAGAGACCTCATGTGGATTTTAACAAACCTTGGCCTGAGTTGTGCAATCCTAGCCCATCTAAGCTAGCTCATAATTCTATTACCCAAATATGACCCCATTTATACATACATCCCCTTGGACTGCCATTCTCCAAGCCATGCCGATGTTCCTGGCCATGTGGGAGTGAGGTTCTTTTTCCTAACCCATGGTGTGTGCCTCCTTCTTCCTGCTGCTCCTGGCTAGAATGAATTCTTCTGTCTCAAGCTCAGGCTTCCTGTTCTAATCCCAGGAAGTCCCACCTTTCTCTGTCTTTGCCCAATCTCAGGCCTTGGCATTTTATTTAACCAATCAGAGTCAATGTAAGTAACAGAGAGCAAGTAGGGCCAATTAATTAACATTTAGAATGCCTAACACTACCCCAACAATTCCCTCCTTTTGTCTAAAAAAAGGCTAAATTTTTAAACTCATAATAAAAACAATAAGAACAAATATGAAATAATCAAGAAAACTATATATAAAAGTTATGCACATAATGTTTAGCCTATTTGTATCAGGCAATCTTGAAGAAAAAAACCATCTATCTATCTTGTTGTGTCTAAAGTTCCGAACCTAAATAATTTCCATCATATCCTACATTTATAAACCTAAAGATTTTATTTAGATTTGAAAATATCCTTTTAAATCCTAAACAACTCAACTTCGATTGAAATTTTATAACTATTATGCCTTCAACTCCATCAAAAACATAAGAAGGGATAAAATTATTATTTGAGTGAGTAGGAAGCATAGGAGAGCAGCTTCCAAAAAGAAATATGACAGTTTGTTGCCTAGACAGTCCCAAATATCTCTTGATATCATTGGAGCATCATCTTCAGCCTTCTGGCCACGCATTTTTCACAGACTAACTTGTGCAGCAGAAAATAATAAGGATTTCCCTATTCTGTCTCTACAGAATCAGGACATCGACTTACCTGCATTTAAGCTCTGGTCCATCTTTGGACTGTATATAGTCTGTTGAGAGAGTAGGGGCTTTTTTGCCCAATAGGAATTATCTCCTGTTGGGAGATTTCTTTTTGATGCTCATTGTCTTCTTCCAAGTCAAATGGGAGCTGTCAGGAACTGACTGTCTTAAGTCAAACAATTCTTAAAATAATAAAAACATCTTTAAATGTCATTTTCTGTATGCCTCTGAGGGTTTGGAAGACATCTACTATTTTATTTATAAATCTATCATCTATCTATCTTTAAACAAGCAAACTGTATATTTTAAACATTTACTATCTATTTAACCTATTAAGTCTACTTTGTGATAAATTAAGACTAGTATTTGACATGACCAGAAGCTTGACTGGCCAGCAATCAACCTGTATTACCCAGACTCCTAAATAGATTGCAATAGCAAACCATAAAAGGATTGGAAGTAAACCTATACTTTTAAATGAGTTGTATAGGCACAATACATTATATAAGAGTTGAAATATACATATTATGTGTCAAAATATAAAATTTTATACTAATGAGTCAAAATTAATCTTATTTTTGTTTCAATATACAAAATTCCATACCAATGTATTGAAAGATAACCTAGTTTGAGAATAACAATAGTTTTGAGTTTCAGAGAAGATTCAATAATCTGTCATTATATCTTATCACTTTTATATTATAATATACATATATTCCCCCTCTTTTTCTTTTCAAGTCTTTTCCCCCTATATAAGAAAGAAAGAAGGATAGAGAAAAGAAAAAGAGATCTCCAAGTCTAACTTTTCTATATCTTGCTTAACAAGACCATATAACAATTTGTAACCATTCCCCATAAACAACATCAATAATACACCAAATGACCAAAGAATCATCTACCCCACATTTTGGGAATAGGAAGTCGCTCTCTTAAAACTTCTTCCTGCTGAGTTGGGATGCAGTAAACCTGTTTGGGGACCCAAATAAAATGGAAAAAATGGTTAATCAAGTTAATTGTAACATTTGTTGTCCAGTCTCTATGTGCTCAACAATTTGATGTCCTGAGCAGTTTGTAGTTCAAAGCTGGACTTTGGTAGGAAAGTTCAGAGCTTTATTGAAGACCTGTCTGGAACAGTCTTTGAGTCTGGGCCATCTCAGCAAGCTGTTTGAAGTTGTTCTAGATGCAGATTTTTGAGAAAATAGCTCTTGAGGCAGTCTATGAGACTGGATCATTTGGGTTACTTGTCTTGTCTTCTTTGGACTCTGGTCCCGTTGTTCTGAAAATATATAATTTCTCACAAGTAACATATAGTTTTACAATTACCAAAATGCCTTGGATGTGCAGGATGCACAAATAAATTAAGGAATATTTTTCTGTTCTTGGTTTGAACAGAAGAAAGACATTTGTAAGTCCCATTCATGCCATATGAAAGGATGTCATGTAATAGTATTACATATATATGCTATATATAATCAATTTAAATTGAAAATACACCATAAGACTGTATGGAGTTTAAGTATTCTCCTCTACAGTTGACATAAATTTATCAATTGATTAAAACAGGTTTATTCTGTGTTGTTCTGGCTTTCTGTAGATGGCCTCAAACTCAAAAGGAACCAGTCTGTCTGTCTTTGTCTCCCATGTTTTGGGAACAAAGGTATGCACTTATGTATTTCTTCCTTCCTTTTCTCCTTTCTTTGGAGACTTAATTTCTATGTGGATATACCTATCCTTATTGAGACAGGGTTTCTGTTTGTAGCTTGGGCTGTCTTAATTTACTCTGTAGAACTCTATAGATTAGATTGGCCTTGAATACACAAGGAACCTGTTTTTTCCTTGTCTCCTAAGTTTTGAGATCAAGGTATGAATTTAAATAATTGAATTACCTTATTAAACAATAACATTAATTAAATCATTTTGTATTAGTTTGAGTTCCAATTCTGCAATGGAAGCCCCATTTTTAAGGAGATTGGCGTAAAATAGCATGATGTGCTATTTTATGTTAGCTTTTCTTAACTGTTGGCTGTGGGAGGTATGCAGTTTGCATGTTCTTCCCCAGCCTAACTCTGGGTCCTTACATTGGTTAACATATCTCTTTTTCTCTCTTTTTTTCTGAGACAGGATTTCTCTGTATATCCTTATCCTAGACTCACTTTTTAGACCAGGCTGACCTTGGTGAAGAACAGGGATCCACCTGTATTTGTTTCCCAAGTGCTAGGATTAAAGGTGTTCACCACCACACCTAGCAATTAACAGATCTCTTTTAGGGGCAAAATGCCTCTTGAAACCAGTTCTCCAGTGGGAGCCCCACAACTAAGGAGACTGGCTTGTGACCCTTTTCTCTTTATGTAAATTTAAGATCGTGTGCATTTATTCATTAGATCAGTAAGGACATTATTAAACTTAACATCAAGGAAAAATGTGTCATTTTTGAATTCTAGACTGTCTTTAGTAAGCAGCCTTATCAGCAGGGTTCCAGCCTTGCCTTCATTGTTTAAACTAGGCTGGTCTAGAATCCAGAGATCTGCCTGTTTCTTCCTCTAGTGTGATGGGATAAAGGGATTAAGGGTGTGTGCCAGTACCACCCTGCTCAAATATTTCACTTAAATCCCAGATATTAGTAACTCTGTAACCTTGAGAGCAACTTTGGACTATAGTGACAATTCAAAATCTTCAAAAAATCTCTTATGTTTTAGCAATGCCAAACCAGAAAAATATCCTTTCTACCTCTCGATATAGGAAGATCAAAGACATCTAAACAAAAGTCAAGCAAACAAACAACATTCCAAAAGCCTTGGCATGTCTAACCATGCCATTCCATGCTGCAATTAAAGCTTTGTTCATTATTCCTTGATATCTAGTTTTGGCTGCATTTCACTGGCCGGCCAATACCAGAAACTCCTGACAGGCACCTACTACCCAGGGACCTCTTAGCTCCAGCTGCCATCAATTTTGTATTATCTACCAGGAAGGCCCTCCCTCCTTCCTTCATTATCATTGTTGGCAATTTAGCATTCCATCTATGAATTCTTTCCTTTAAGACTATCTTAGTCTTGCCGGGCGGTGGTGGCGCACGCCTTTAATCCCAGCACTCGGGAGGCAGAGGCAGGTGGATCTTTGTGAGTTCGAGGCCAGCCTGGTCTACAAAGTGAGTCCAGGACAGCCAGGGCTACACAGAGAAACCCTGTCTCGAAAAAACCAAAAAAAAAAAAGACTATCTTAGTCTGAACTTTCTCAAAAAAGATACACAGAACCACAATTGTCAGGGTAAAAATCATTTCCATGCTAAGAGGAACAAACTCAATTGGAATCCAAATGTATTGAGACATTCTGAATTCCTCCATTTTTAATCTAGGCTATTAATTCCACTCTCAAATTCTGTTTAGAAGGCTGACAGTTTTTTAGTATGTAAGGAGAGCTAAGCCTTAGCTCTCGGCCTTTGCTGCAAGGCAACAGCTTTTGTTAAGGTAACCACACCTTTGAAAAGCATTTGGATTTGGATCCCTGCTCTTTGACTAGGAAACCTGCTTCCACTCGGGCCTTCTCACACCATAAGCATGGATTCTAATTGCCCCCCATTGGGCGCCATATGTTGAAAAAATATTAATTAAATTACGTTGGTTGACATTTTTAGAAATAATTAAATTGTTTAACCAGTTTTTAGCTTATATTTAATTGATTTGGCAGCTGTTAATCTTTAACCAGACATTATAAATGAGCACACACAGAGATCTCATGTGGATTTTAACAAACCTTGGCCTGAGTTGTGCAATCCTAGCCCATCTAAGCTAGCTCATAATTCTATTACCCAAATATGACCCCATTTATACATACATCCCCTTGGACTTCCATTCTCCAGGCCATGCCAATGTTCCTGTTCATGTGGAGTGAGGTTCTTTTTCCTAACCCATGGTGTGTGCCTCCTTCTTCCTGCTGCTCCTGGCTGGAATGAATTCTTCTGTCTCAAGCGCAGGCTTCCTGTTCTAATCCCAGGAAGTCCCACCTTTCTCTGTCTTTGCCCAATCTCAGGCCTTGGCATTTTATTTAACCAATCAGAGTCAATGTAAGTAACAGAGAGCAAGCAGGGCCAATTAATTAACATTTAGAATGCTTAACATTACCCCATCACTCTACCAACTGAGTTATTTCCTTTGCTCTTGCAAGAAATCACAATGAAGCAGGTGATACCAAACAAAGGGGTTTTTACTGAAGATTATGATCTAATGAAATGCATGGGGAAGGCTTTGTTGACAGACTGTCAGAGATGATGGCAGACAGTAGCCTGGATGCTGTCCCCAGACAGTCACATGGGACATTGCTTGCCACTCAGATGCCTGCACACACCTTGTTTTCTGATTGCAGCACCAAGGTTTGTGTTTGGCAATGACACTAGGTCCTAGTTTCTGCACTATACTTGTGCTCATGCATATGTGTGTGTGCTTGTGTGTGCATGTCTGGGTGCACTTGTATGTCTGTGTGTGCTTATGTATGTATATATGCATGTGTATGTGCACACATATGCATGTGTGTTTGTGTGTGATGTATGTGTGTGCAAGTTGTGCCACAGCTGGTGTGTGGAAGTTGGAGGATGACTTTTGGAAGTTGTTTTCTCCTTCGACTGTAGGTATGGGTCCCAGGGTTGCAGGGTTGAACTTGTCAGGCTTGCCCCTGGAATCTTCTTTCCTGTTGAACCATCCCACTCCAGGTCTTCATTCTGTATTAGAGACTCCAGATGTGAGCAAATCTCTATTCATATGAGGCTACAGCAGACCAAAGCAAGCTGAAAGCAACTCAGTAAAGGGATCTAAAGTGCCCACACGAGTATGGATTTTATCCTCATTCTGCCTTGTGCAGTGGAAAGTTTGCCAACTTTGCAATGGAAAACTAATAATTCCCCTCTCAAGACCTAAGCTCCAGTGTTGCTATGGCAACGAGAATACAAATCTAGCTTGGTCAGGTAGAATATTGAAGAGTTAAGAGCTCAAAGATATAAGAATTTGCCAATTTATATCTTACAAAGAAAATATGTTGAGGCTAGAAAACTGGCTCAGTGGTCAACAACACTTGCTTTCAGAGTACCCGAGTTCAGTTCTCAGCACCCACATTGTATGATCCACGACTGCCTGGGACTCTAGCTCCACAAGATCTAATGCCCACCCCCACAGCCCAACACTTCCAGCCTCTGGAGGCATCTGAACACCTGTGGCATGCATACAAACACAGACATATAAAAATTTAAAATATTTTTAAATGACCCTCATGTACAATGTTACTCTCATAGGACACGTGCTATTAGATGAAAACTACAGTACAAAGCAAGTACTTTCCAGTAAGTTATTGATCAAGGAGGTCCCAGAGTCCTTCAAAACAATACAGCTATTGCCATTGCTCTTGGTTGCCTATGTTAATTAGGCAGTAAGACACTATTGCTGAGGATACCACACAGTGTCCTTACAGGACATGAGAGAGCAATCTTGAACTGACCAGGAAACTCCCCATGGCTATATTTTATAGTGCTTGAAGGTGCTGCATGGCTGCTGAGGGAGAGAAGACGTCCATCTTTTCCAGCTATAGACCCTGCATGCTCCCATGGGGAGGAAGCACAAGCAAAGGCCTTGAAAGCCAAGAAGGTAGTTCTTAGGGTCATCCACATGTACAAAAAGAGTAATATATTAATTTCAACTACCTCCTGAGGTAAAAGACCCTTCAGCATGCAGAGAAATCACAATGAAGGCATACTTTTAAACTATTTTTAATAACTCTATTCATCTTCCAACCCACTTATTTGAGGTACAGGAGAGAGGATACTATTATATGCAGAAGATGAAAATGTCCTCAGGTGCAGGTCTTTGGGGCATCTAGTCAGCAGTCCAGCCAAATCAGCACACACAGGAACAGATGCAATACAGGAACAGAGCCAACAACACCAGCAAGGATAGTTGAAGAAGCAATGTTTTTTCTGGCTACAAATGGGGCCTGATCTTGTCTCAGCCTGACCTGGTCCACAATCATCAGCAAGTCTCAGCAACAGCAAACTTTGGCAAGGCATTGTCTGGAATCTTTCAATGTGAAGCAGCAATGAGCAGTGATGAAAAGTGATGCTAAGCAAAAACCCCTCCACATTTCTGGGGTCTTCATTTATACCTTCTCAAAATATTCACCAATATACTTACCAATTGGTCAATCTTATACCCTACTTATGAGTTACTTCCTGTTGACAAAGATCCCAAGTTCTCCAATGAGTCTGTTCATCAAAGGATGTAAATGTGTTCCCCACATGTGAGTTTTCCTGTTGGCAAAAGATCACATGCTCTATCAGGATGTTTTGCATGTCCCTTTCATGAGACTATTTTTAGTGGAAGACAAAGCATCCCCATGTTCCATACTTGAGACCAAAATAAAAACAACATTCATTCAACACAACTGTGGCTCCAAAGAATTCCAAACTTCCATCCCAGCACAAATACCCTTGAAAAAATAGGCTCAAGAGAAATAATCTTGTCCTCTATGTCAACAATACAATCACCCTATTCAACAGGTAGGGCACAGCAAAGAAGGAGACAACAACACACATGTATTTATTGTCCATGTCAAGGTCATCAAGTACCAAACCAAATGACAATAATTTATGTGGCCAAACCACTAGCATGGTAAGGTCTGATGGAAGAAAAAGGCATGTGTTTGTCTGCTCCAAACTACAATATTCTAGATGCTGTTAACAAATTGGTGTCTAAATTAAGTACAGCAGCTAATTTTAAATACACATTTCCCCCATAGGTTATTAATTATTTTAGTTTGTTAAATTTTCCTTATAATAATACGATGCAATTGATGTCAATCTTGACATATGTTGCTGGTCTATTCTAGACCTTGTTAATTGCTCAGATGTGCTTCTCCACCCACTGAATCATGTTCATTTCATCACGCATTAACACAAATAATTTAAATTACCTGTATGTTTTTGAAAGTATATCTTTATTATTTTCGACATATTTAAGACTTAATTGTTTATATCGTTTCACGATTACCAGCACATCTTTTGATTCACTCAAGGTGATCAGAAATGTTGGTTTTGATTGCCCACTGTTTATGTGTTTGTTGTCCAACATAGATAAAGATCAGCATTCCTAAGCACTAGGTTTTATTCCCTGTTTTCCCCTATATTTTGTGGTACAAGTCACATCATGGTACATAATAATGTTTATAGTGTGATCAGTCTGTACAATGGATACTAATAACCTAAAGGACACCCTTGGTAATAAAATCTGCTTTTAGAAAAGAATGTTATATACTTATCTTCAGAAATTTCATTGAGTAGGAAAATGTTGAAAATTATTTGCCTAGGAATTTACGAAGTTGCTTGTTTAGTTGTATTTATATAGTTGTAATTTTTATAAGAAAATGTGCTAAGTTGTTGAAGAATGTAAAACCTTAAAGAATGTACTACTTTCTGCTTCAAGAGGTTCCATTTATTGATTGTTGTTCTTAGGGCCTGAGCTATAGGTGTTCTGTTCAGGAAGTTGTCATCTATGCCAATAAATTACAGGCTTTCCCCCAATATCTCTTCTATTAGATTTAGTGTGTCTGTATTTGTGTTAAGGTCTTTGATCCACTTGGACATAAGTTTCATGCAAGGTTATAAATATGGGTCTATTTGCATTCTTTTACATGTCTACATCCAGTTAGATGAGCACCATTTATTGAAGATGCTGTACTTTTTCCACTGTATGGTTGTGGCTTCTTTGTAAAAACTTAAGTGACTATAGGTGTGTAGGTTTATTTCTGGATTTTCAAATCAATTTCATTGATCCACTGGTCTGTTTCTATACCAGTACCATGCTGCTTTTATTACTATTGCTCTATATATAGCTTGCAATCTGGGATGGTGATACCTCCAGATTATTTTTATTATACAGGATTGATTTAGCTATTCTGGGTTTATAGTGAATCATGTTGTTTCCCTAATTTCTCCTCAGTCCATTTATCTTTTGTGTAAAAATGGGTACTGATTTTTTGAACTAATTTTTAATCAAGCCAGTTGGCTGAAAGTGTTTATCAGTTGTAGGATTTCTCTGGTGGAATTTTTGGGGTCACTTATGTATACTATCATATCATCTGTGAATAGAGATACTTTGACTTCTTCCTTTCCAATTTGTATCCCCTTGATCTCCTTTCATTATTTTGTTGCTTTAGCAAGAACTTCAAGTACTATGTTGAAGAGACTTGGGGAGAGTGGGCATCCTTGCCTTGTCCCCGATTTTAGGGGAAATTCTTTAAGTTTCTCTTCATTTAATTTGATGTTGGCTACTGATTTGCTGTATATTGCCTTTATTATTTCTAGGTATGGTCCTTGTATACCTGCTCTCTCCAACATGTTTGGCATGCAGGGGTACTGAATTTTGCCAAATGTTTTTTCAGTATCTAGTGAGATGATCATGTATTTTTTTTTCTTTCAGCTTGCTTATATGGTGGATTTCATTGACGGATTTTCATATGTTGAAACACCTCTGCATTCGTGGGATGAAGCCTACTTGATCTTGGTGTATGATACTTTTGATGTATTCTTGGATTCGATTTGCAAGTGTTTTGTTGAGTATTTTTGTATCTATGTTCATGAGGAAAATTGGTCAGAAATTCTCTTTCCTTGTTGGGTCTTTGTATGGTATAGGCATCAGGGTGACTGTGGCCTCATAGAATGAATTCAGCAGTGTTCCTTCTGTTTCTATTTTGTGGAAGAGTTTGTAAAGGATTGGTATTAGCTCTTCTTTGAAGATCTGGTAAAATTCTTACTGAAACCATCTGGCCCTAACTTTTTTTTGGTGGGGAGACTTTTAATGACTGCTTCTATTTCCTTAGGGGTTATAGGAGTGTTTGATTTGATAATCTGATCTTGATTAAACATTGGTAGGTGGAATTTATCAAGGAAATTATCCATTTTGCTTATTTGCAAATTTGTCCATTGGGTTCAAATTTTGTGGAGTACAGGAGTAAGACCTAAAGATTATTTGTATTTCCTCAATATCTCTTTTTACTTCTCCCTTTTCATTTCTGATTTTGTTGATTTGGATATGTTCCCACTGCCTTTTAGTTAGTTTGGGTAAGGGTTTGTCTATTTTGGTGATTTTTTTCAAAGAACCAACTCTTGGTTTCATTGATTCTTTATATTTTTCTTTTTGTTTATAAGTTGTTGATTTCAGCCCTAAGTTTGATAATTTCCTGTCATCTGCTCCTCTTGGGAGTGTTTGCTTTTTTTAGCTCTTCCAGCTCTGCTGTTAACTTGCTAATATGAGCTGTCACAATTTTTTTTGAAGGGACTCAGTGCTATGAACTTTCCTCATAGCCCTGCTCTTATTGTGTCTCATAGATTTGGGTATGTTGTGTCTTTGTTTTTGTTGGATTTTAGGAAGTCTTTGATTTCCTTCTTTATTTCTTCCCTAACCCAGTAGTCACTGAGTAGAGTTGTTCAGTTTCGATGAATGTGTAGGCTTTTTTCTTTATTTCTGTTGTTGTTGATGTCCAGCTTTAATCCATAGTGGTCTGATAAGATACAAGGGATTGTTTCAATTTTCTTGTATCTGTTGATGCTTGTTTTGTGACCCACGATATGGTCAATTTTGGAGAAGGTTCCATGCAGTGCTGAGAGGAAAGTATATTCTTTTGTGTTTGGGTGAAACATTCTATAAATATCTGTTAGGTTCATTGGTTCATGACCTCTGTTAGTCTCATTATTTCTCTGTTTGGTGTCTGTCTTGATGACCTGTCCATTTGTGTGAGTGGGATGTGAAAGTCTCCCACTATTAATGTGTGGGGATTGATGTGTTGTTTAAGCTTTAAGTGTTTCTTTTACAAATGTGGGTGCCCTTGTATTTGGGGCATAGATATTCAATATTGGGATATCATTTTGATGGGTTTTTCCTTTGACTAGTATATAGTATTCTTCTCTATCTTTTTTGATCAATTTTGGCTGAAAGCCTATTTTATTTGATATTAATATGGTTACTATGGGTTACTTCTTGGGACCATTTGCTTGAATAACCTTTTCCCAGCCCTTTACAGTGAGGTAGAGTTTATCTTTGTTAGTGTGGTGCATTTCTTGTGTGCGGCAAAATGATGGATCTTGTTTACAGATCCATTCTGTAAGCCGGTGTCTTTTTATTTTAATATTTATATACTTATTATTTATACAGTGTTCTGTCTGCATGTATACTTGCAGACCAGAAGGAGGGGCCAGATCTCCTTATAGATGGTTATGACCCACCAGGTCGTTGCTGCGAATTGAACTTAGGACCTCTGGAAGAGCAGTCAGTTCTCTTAACCTCTGAGCCATCTCTCCAACACCCAAGCCTGTATCCTTTTATTGGGGAGTTGAGTTCATTGAGGTTGAGAGATATTAATGACCATAGGTTGTTATTTCCTGCTTTTTTGATGTAGGTGGTGGTTTTGTGTTTGTGTGTTTCTTTTTGTTTAGCTGTAGTGGATTTTTTGTTTCCTGTGTTTTGTTGGGTGTTGTTATCTTCTCTGGGTTGGAATTTTTCTTCTAGGATCTTTTGTAAATCTGGCTTTGTGGATAGATATTTTTAAATTTGGTTTTGTCATGGAATATCTTGTTTTTTCATTCTATGGTGATTGAAAATTTTGCTGGGTATAGTAGTCTGGGCTGGCATCTGTGGTCTCTTAGGGCTTGTAGGATTTCTGCCCAGGCCCTTCTGGCTTTTAGAGTTTCTGAGGAGAAGACAGGTGTAATTGTGATGGGTCTGCCATTATATGTTACTTGATCTTTTTCTTTTACATCTTTTAGTATTTTTTCTCTGTTTTTTACATTTGGAGTTTCAATTATTATGTGGCAGGAGAAATTTATTTTCTCTTCTAATACACTTGGTATTCTGTATACCTCTTGGAATATTACTGGCTTCTCTTTCTTTAGGTTTGGGAAATTTTCTTATATAGTTTTTTTGAAAATGTTTCCTAGACCTTAGGGTCAAGGGTCTTCTCTTTCACCTATGCCTATGTTTTTCTTAGGTTCAGTCTTTTCTCTGAGTCCTTGATTTCTTGGATATTGAGGTGAGAAATTTTTTAGATTTCTCATTTTCTTTGGCTGACTTTACCTGCAATTTTTTTTTCAATGCTTTTTCTCTTTTCCACTCTTGTTTTGCTGAGTTTACTTGGAGGTCTTTAATGGAAATTTTTATATATTTTCATGAGATATCTATTCTTTTCTCTTTTTTGTCTGTGATTTTTTTTTTTTTTGCCTGCATGCATGTATGTGAATCCCGGGATTGCTTCATTGGTGCACATATAAGATAGAAGAGGGCATCAGATCTCTTAGTTGTGGAATCACAGAAGGCATTTGTTCACTGTGTGCATGCTTGCATCAGAACCTGTTTCCTCCTTAAGAGTAACAGGTCCCCTTTAACAAACAACCGTTGATCCATCCTTCACCTTTTGACATTTGACATAAACAACACTTGACATTCTCTTAATGTGTAGCATCCTTTCCTGTTTTCCAACATGTCCATATACACACAGGAACCATCATGCTAGGTAGCAATTCAAGAGGGTGAGATAAGTCTGTCCCATAGATCTTAAATTCCTAAAATATTTGTAGACCACAAAACATACACTATGAAGACACATGACAAACCTGTCATGATAATTTGAAAGTTTTGCTGGGTATAGTTGTCTGGGCTGACACCTGTGGTCTCTTAGGGCTTATAGGATGTCTGCCCAGGCCCTTCTGGCTTTTAGAGTTTCTGAGGAGAAGTCAAGTATAATTGTGATGGGTCTGCCATTATATGTTACTTGATCTTTTTCTTTTACATCATTTAATATATTTTCAGATCTCTCATGAAAATATATGAATTTCCATTAAAGACTTTCAAGTAAACTCAGCAAAACAAGAGTGGGAAAGAGACAAAGCTTTGAAAAAATCACAGACAAAGGCAGCCAAAGAAAATGAAAAATCTAAAAAATTAGTTTTTGAAATAAATAATCTACTATGTATTATTCAATTGAGTCTACATTTACATCTCTTCTCAGTTTATTAACCTAAGTTTAAAAATCTGATGGTGGGGATCAAGGGGATCCAAGATGGTGGCAGCCCGCCTGGACACATTTTGAATGTGGGGAAAACAGCTAAAACACCACAAAGTTATAAAACACTGAGCAGTAATCTGTGTGGCACAAATGCTAGGGACTAGTAAAAGTCCCTGGGCAAGACTCTCCTCTCTCAGACAATCAGAAAAACAGACCAGCAGAAACTGCAGAAGCCGCTGATTCCAGGAAGATGAAGAATCATCACCAGTAGAGGGACTGTGATATAAGCCACTCAAATACCCAGCAAGTAGCTCTGAACCACAGACAGGGTTACTCACTAGCCTCCTGGTCTCCCAGATTCCACACAAGCATTCCAACACCAAGGGGAAGATTGGCAGAGTCTCGGGAATGGATATATTCTCAGCAGAACCACTGTGGCTGAAATCAAGAACTTAGAAACAAAAAGAACGATACAAAAAAAATCAATGAAACCAAGAGTTGGTTCCTTGAGAAAATCAACAAAATAGGCAAACTCTTAGCCAAATTAACTAAAAGACAGAGGGAAAAAACCCAAATCAACAACATCAGAAATGAAAACATTCAAAGAAGAGCTAATACCAATACTCTTCAAACTCTTCCACAAATAAAATCAGAAAGAACACGGCCAAACTCATTCTGTGAGTCACCCCGATTCCTAAACCACACAAAGATCCAACAAAGAAAGAGAACTTCAGACCAATCTCCCTCATGAACATAGATGCAAAAATACTTAATAAAATACTGGCAAACCGACTCCAAGAACACATCAAAAGTATCATACACCATGATCAAGTAGGCTTCATCCAAGTAATGCAGGGATGGTTCCAACATATAAAAATCTATTAACATAATTCACCATATAAACAAGTTGAAAGAAAAAACTCACATGATCATCTCATTAGATGCTGAAAAAGCATTTGAAAAAAAATAGAACACCCCTTCATGCTAAAAGTCCTGGAGAGAACGGGCATACAAGGACCATACCTAGAAATAATAAAGGTGATATACAGCAAGCCAGTACCCAACATCAAATTAAATGAAGAGAAACTTGAAGCATTTCCTCTAAACTCAGGGACAAGACAAGGATGTCTGTCCCCTTTCACCATATCTCTTCAACATAACACTTGAAGTTCTTGCTAGAGCAATAGGCAGCTAAAGAAGATCAAGGGGATACCAAATTGGAAATGAAGAAGTCAAATTATCGCTATTTGCAGAAGATATGATAGTATACAGAAGCAACCCCAAAAATTCCACCTTAGATCCCTAACAGCTGATAAACACCTACAGCAAGGTTGCTGGATACAAAATTAATTGAAAAGAATCAGAAGCCCTTCTGCATACAACAAATAAATGGGCTGAAAAAGAAATTTGGGAAACAACACCCTTCACAATAGCCACAAACAATGTAAAATACCTGGGGGTAACTCTAACCAAGCAAGTGAAAGACCTGTACAACTATTAATTTTAAATATACATTTCCTTCATAGACTATTAGTGACTTCAGTTTGCTTTATTTTCCTCATAATACTTCAGTGTCAGTGCTGTCATGCTTGAAGTATGGTGCTGATCGGTTCTAGACCTTGTTAACTGCACAGATGTATTTTCTCACCCACTGTATAAACTTCATTTCATCACACAATTTAGCATAAACAATTTAATTTACCTTTATGTTTCTGAAACTATATTGATTTTTATTATTTTGGACACATTCAAAACTTGGGTGTTTGTATCCTTAGTTCCATGATTCCCAGGACATCTTTTCACTCACTCAAGGTGATCAGAAATGTTGTGTTTGATTTCCCACTGTTTATGTATTTGGTGCCCAGCATAGGTACAGATCAGCATTTCTCAAGCAATAGGTTTTCTTCCATGATTTCCTCTATATTTTGTATATTTAAGGCACATCATAGGACATACCAACTTACATAGTGTCATTGGTTTGAACAGTGGATACCCAATGGCCTAAGTGATACCCTTGGTAATATAATCTACTTTTAGAAAAGAATGTGGTACTTCAGAAATAGCATTGAGTAGGAAGAATACTGAAAAGTCATTATCTGCCTAGGAATTTATGAAGTTGCTTCTTCAGTTGTGATACTTCTAATTTTTTTATTAACCTGTGCTAAATTGTTGATGAATTTCATACCTTCAGAAATGTGATACTACTAATTACATTATCAATAACCACCATCTATACTTTACAAAAATCATTATTTGAGCATTATTATGTATGAAACACTGTGATAGTGGATAGAATATTATTGTGACACAGAATTCAAGTGACAAGTACCCCTTCCAGTAATATCACCAGAGAAAATCTGAGCATAGGTATCCACACCTGTGATCAGACCATCTCTGGATGCTGAAGAGGAGGGATCCCAATTTTCAGATTAAGCTGTGCACAGTTGAGAAACTGTATGTCAAAGTGCATTGAGAGAACATAAAATCTGCTTAAGGTAATAGAAACCTGATTGTTTGAGCAATCAAAAAAAGTTCACAAATTTTGAAAAAGACATAAAATCAGAGGATTCCTCATCATTAACATTTACACAAATCATGAGATTATAAACATGTTTATTTCAGTATTTCAAATACCATGATTACTTTCTATTAACATACATATTTTGATAATTTATTAAAATAAGGAGTTGCTAACTCTTGTTTTGTGACACATAATTTGCCTAAGTTAACACTGTTCATGAGGTGATTTAAAATACTGAGACATGTAATATTGAACAGATGATAAATCTTAGGACATATATGATTTGTACTCGTTGAGTGTATAGTAAGCTCATGTACTTGTAACATGTGTTCATTTGAGACAATCTGAACCATCAGCATAAAACCTTGCATGGCCGAAGTTTAAATAGGAGACTTTATGATAGCATTTGTGTCTAGCATGTAACTAACACAAAAATGGATCAAAATTTAAATATTACTCATTAAATATTTTAGAATGAACTACTTCTCTATAAAATACTTTGTAATACATGGAATATTTAACACTTATTTTATATCCCATACTTTTTTCATTAATTAATTAATTGTAAAACCCAATTGCAATCATACTTCCTCCCCTCCTTAAAGTCCCACCCTCCCAACCACTTTCACCAGACACCCTCTGCCAGGTACCAAGCCATCCTGGCATATCAAGTATCATCAGGACTAAGTAGCCCCTCTTCGACTGAAACAAGACAAGATGTCTCTGCTAGGAAAATGGGATCCTGAGAGAGACAACAGAGTTCTTGTCAGAGAGAGTCTGACGCCAGTTAAGGGATCCACTTGAGGCCCAAGCAGCCCATAAGGTTCCTATGTGTAATGGGCCTAGACTAGCCCCTGCATGTTCTTTTGTTGGTGGTTCAGTCTCTATGAGCAGCAACCCTGTGCCCAAGTTAATTAGCTTAATAAATGTTCTTGTTGTGTCCTCAACACCTCCCACTCCCTTATACCTTCCCTAACTCTACCACAAAACTCCCTGAGTTTCCCCAAATGTTGGGCCGTAGGTCTCCTCATCTGTTTCCATTATCTTCTGGATAAAGCCTCTCAGATGACAGTTATGTTAGGTTCCTGTCCAGTTCCCTCTCTCCATCTACTTCTGATGTCTACTTGATTTCCCCTACTTAGAGGGATTCAAGAATAATTCCTTGAGATTCTGTGTTACTTAGTTTCTTTGAGTCTGTGGATTGTAGCATGGTTAACCCATACTTAATGCTAATATCCACTTATTACTGAGTACTGAGTATTTACCATGTATGTCTTTATGAGTCGGTGTTACCTCCCTCCAGATGATCTTTTCTGGTTCCATACATATGCCTGCAAATTTCATGATGCCTGCAAATTTCTAGCATCTAAGTAGTACTCCATTGTGTAAATGTACCAAAGTTTCTTTAACCATTCCTCCATTGAGAAACATCTGGGTTGTTTTCAGTTTCTTGCAATTATGAATAAAGATGCTATGAACATAACTGGGGAAATGTCCTTGTTGTTTGGTGAAGCATGTTTTAGGTATATGCCTAGGAGTGGTATGCCAGGGTCTTGAGGTAGAACTATTCCCAATATTCTGATCATGTGCCTGATTGATTTCCAAAGTAGTTGTACAAATTTTCACTCCCACCAGCAATGGAGGAGTCTTCCCTTTATCCACATCCTCATCAGCATGTGCAGTCACTTGAGTTTTTGATCTTAGCCATTCTTATGGGTGTAAGATGAAATCTCATAGTTGTTTTGATTTCATTTCCCTGATGAATATGAACATTGTGCATTCCTTTAAGTGCTTGTCAGCCATTAGAAATTCCTCTTTAGTGAATTCTTGGTTTAGCTCTGTATCCCAGGAAGTAATTCATTGGATTATTTGACTTGTTGATGTTTAATTTCATGAGTTCATTATAGATTTTGTATATTAGCCCTCTGTCCGATGTGGGGTTATGGAAGATCTTTCCTCAATTTGTGGGCTGCCATTATGCTCTATTGACAGTGTTCTTTGTCTTACAGAAGCTTTTAAGTTTTATAAGGCCCCATTTACTGATTGTTGGTCTTAGAGCCTGAGCTATTGGTGTTCTATTTAGGAAGTTATCTCCTGTGCCAATGAGTTCGAGGCTTTTCCCCAATTTTTCCTTTATTAGACTTAGTTTGCCTGGTTTTATGTTGAGGTCTTTGATCTAGTTGGACTTGAGCTTTGTCCAAGGTGATAAATATGGATCTATTTGCATTTTTCCACATGCAGATGTCCAATTAGACCAGCACCATATTTTGAAGATGCTTTCATTTTTCTACTGTATTTGTTTTTAGCATCTTTGTTAAAAATCAAGTGTTTGTAGTTTTTTGAGTTTATATCTCAGTCTTTGATTTGATACTAATGATTAACCTGTTTGTTTTTATGCTAGTGGCTTTAATATTACTGGCTTGTAGTACAACTGGGAGTCAGGGATGGTATCTGCAGAGGTTTTTTTTTTTTTTTTTTTTTTAAGGACTATTTTCACCATTCTGAGTTTTTTTTTTTTCCATAAGAAATTTAGAAATGTTCTTTCAGGGTCTGGAAATAATTGTGTAAGGATTTTGATGGGAACTGCATTGAATCTGTAGATTGCTTTTTGGTAAAATGGCCATTTTAACTATGTTAATCCTGCCAATCCATGAGCATGGGAGATCTTTCCCTCTTCTGATATAATCTTCAATTTATTTCTTCAGACAGTTGAACCTTTACCCATACAGGTCTTTCACATGTTCAGTTAGAGGAACACCATGGTATTTTATTTTGTTTTGGCTACTGTAAAAGGAGTTATTTCTCTAATTTCTTTCTCAGCTGGTTTACACTTTGTATAAAGGAGGGCAATTGATGTTTTTGAGTTAATTCTGAATCTAGCCACTTTGCTGAGGGTGTTTATTAACTGGAGGAGTTCTTTGGTAAAATGCCGAGGGTCACTTATGTATATACTATCATATGATCTGCAAGTAGGGATACGGTAATTTCTTCCTTTCCAATTTTACCAATTTTATCCCCTTTATTTCTTTAGTTGTCTTATTGCTCTGGCTAGAACTTCACATACTATACTGAAGAGATAGTGGGTGTGAAGACTGCATTGTCTTGCCCCTGATTTTAGTGGAATTGCTTTAATTTTATCTCCATTTAATTTGATATTGGCTATTGGCTTGCTGTATGTTGACTTTATTATCTTTAGGTATGGGCCTTCTAAGCCTGATTTCTCAAAGACTTTTACCATTAATAGGTGTTGGATATTGTCAAAGGCTTTTTCGACATCTAATGAGGTGATCACTTGTTTTCTTTTGTCTTTTTTGAGAGATATTAGTAACCACTGATTGTTAATTACTTCTATTTTGATGTTGGGGATAGTAGAGTATATGTGATTGTTTCCCTTATTTTGTTTTTGGTTTTATTTATTTCCTGTGTTTTTCTGGGTGTATTTACCTTTCTTGGGTTAGAGTTTTCTTTCTAGTACCTTCTGTAGGACCATTGCTGGACATCACTCAGCTCATGGCATCTTGGTGTGGCCTACTGGATCAGGTGGTCAGTGGATATGGGTGAAGGGGTAGATATCTATTCTGGATACTCCTGATGTATCAGGCTGGGTAACATACAGTAGGACAGGGTCAGGATAGTGGTGCTCAGGGCACAGTACTCAGCACAGTTCAGCTGCACATACTTCACAGCAGTGGGTATGGTTGCAATTTGTCAGGGTAGGGGGGAGAAGGGATCCAATCAGGATATTCTTGAATTTGCAGGTCTGATGACCCCAGGTGGGGCTGGTCCAGATGCTGGCACTTGGATGGACAGCACTCAGCTCAGGGCACCAGGGTGTGGGACAGTAGTCTCGGCAGGCAAGTTTTATAGTTTGGGGGTATACCTAACCTGTATGTTCCTGGTGTATCAGGATTGGTAACCTCCAGTGTGGCAGTGTTGGGACTATCCCATACTTTAAAATAAATAATGGCTTGAGCTGCATATAGAAATATTTATTGATTAAAAAGAACAAGTTAAGGAATTTCAAGAGAATGAGATGTCAAAACAAAGGCACAGTATACCTTTTTTTACTAACTGAATTTATACAACCTATTCAAAATTGAGTTCAACATTAGGAAGAAAATACTATGATACTATAATTCCATGGTTAAGTGAGATTTATATGATGTAGTTCAATAAATCATAAAAAGATATCAATAAATGCAAAGACAATGTTAGTAAAAACAGAGAAACAAAATACTTGGTCAATTTATATCCTAATAAGAAAGACTGTGTCCATCTGCAATAAATAATGGTATAGCATTTGCAATTTTTCATGGTGAAATGCAGTGGTGATTCACTATTATAGTCTGAAACTTATTGGGTGTGGCTCCAGAGGTGTGTGGCTAGAAACAGGTGAGATCTGAGCAAGTCCAAACCCTAGGAATCTTGAAATTGAGATTTGCATGATAGGAATGGGACAAGCTCTCTCCCTGCTTCTGCATGCCTCTGGAGCATGTGGACACAGCACAAATGACTACCTTCCTTGTGGCATATAGAAACAACCCACAGGAGGTTACAAATGAACTCAGTCAAGTATTCAGTGTCTGGGATCTTTTCCCATGTAAATATAGCATTGCCAACATCTCATTCTAAGCATATAAAATACATTTGCCCCCAAAACATCCCCCACCCCACTTCCCACAGTTCAAAAAAAAAGCCCTCACTTGTCTTACTGTTCAGAAGATCTGATAGATGAATGATTTATTAGACTTACAGTAGATTCAGTAGATGCAGAGGACCAAGGGGGAGTTTATACTACATGGCATATGCTGCAATAATGAATCACCATTCATCATATGCTGCTTCAGAGCTATTGTGATTCTGCCACCAAGAAAGCTCTCTCCAACTGAGCCAGCACCTTCCTGGACCTAATGTTTTCTCTGGCACAGAGCACTGGTCCTTGACCTGGGCAACACTGAGAGTATGGTGGTTCCCAGAACCCCAGAGATTCTGACAGCAGCCAGCGTGACCCTACTTTCACAACTGCTTGCATGGTTCTGAAGGCATGCATTGGAATTTACCCTCAAGGTCCTGCCAGCTGACTTCTAGAAAAAAGCCACCTCACTCTGCATCCTGTGGGTCATTAGAAATGCAATCCAATCTCAATCCCATAGACACAGACTCTCACCATGCTCATCCTCCCCTATGTCACCAAACTACTAGGCTACATAAAACAACAAAGGAATGTGCACTAAAGAACACTATAGAGAGGAGGGGAGTGACTTGGAATAAAATACAGCACAGCATATTCTGGGTCCTGTTAGTACTGTGGCTGTCCATAATGTCTTCGTCAAAAATCTTACTGTAGTTCTGGGTGTCAAGATCAATTGTCGTGGGCTAATATCGGTTGACTAATGATATCAGACATCCTTAAGTTAATTGTTAAAATCTACATTGTTTCCTATGGAATCAAGCTGAGTGTCCTTTTTCCCTTTATTGATTCTGATGTTCACTTTCTGAAATTGATCACACCATCAGTGTGTACAATGATGTCTCAACTGTTTCCTTCTACTGGGACCTGGAATACTTCAGCTCCATGGAACTTGACTGCTAAACAGTGGCCTTTCAGTCCAGGAAACTGCCAGACATATTCAAGGCAGACATATTCCTGATATTCAGCATGCCATTGTTACTCAGTGTGCGGGTCACCTTCCTCTGTGTCTGCCACAACACTAAGAAGAAGGTCATGGTGGTCATGAAAATCTTCTCTATATTGGCTTCCAGCACAAGGTTTCTTGGCAGAATTGATGTCCCCCAACTACTACATTATTTTGTTCAGTCTATATCTAAATTACTTTCATTGTATAACTCGTAATCCATCTTCTAGAAGGATAAATGTTTTTTTAAAGCAAAGACTATTTCTTCATTAATTGAATGGAAATCTTAAAGCCAGTTATGCAGCATTGCATAATTGGAATGGGGTTATTTTATTAGAGTCTGTATTGAAACTGTCATACTTAAATGTTTTCATTTAATGCTACATTTATATGTTCTTTGTTCATGTCCCTATTACCTTTACTTTCATTTGTTTAATGTTTTGTGATCTATTTTATTTATTTATGTAGGGGTTAGACAAATTAGATTTAGAAAATATATAGGAGTTTCTGATACTGTCTCTTAATTCGGGGCCTGAAGAGCATTATCAGCATGAAGTCAGCAAAAACAGGAAAGACTTAATAGACTGAAAAACAAGGTTGAAGTCAGGAAAAACAGGAAAGACTCAATAGACTTGAAGAAACAAAGTATCTGGCCTGACATTGTTTTCAGCTGCTAAGTGGGCGGAGCCCAAATTAAGCTGAAACAGAGTTCCTCCTATTTAAGGACACGTGGAGCCCAGAAAGAAAAGAGGCCCCTGATGCTAGAGAGCTCCAAGAGTCCTGCTGAAAAAAGTGCTGGCCATCATTTGATGGCCAGATTTCCCTGAAGCAGAAAGAAGCTGGTGAGCAAAGAAAGCCTGAGCAAGACACCAAAAGGCCAAGGACTAAACCCTGTGGCTCAGCTTTTGCCTAGAGGGGTTTGATCTGTCCGAACAGTGGCCTAAAGGAAACGGTGCCTGGCTTTAAGGACTGAGGCAAAGTAGCTGAGTTCCTGATTCAAAAGAAGTAAGTTGGCCTGCAGACGGCTGGGGTCTCCCACAGAGAAGAAAGCATGAAGCCTTATTTAAGGTGAGACTGCAATAACCAACTTACCCTGAAGAACCTGCATCTGAGAGATCCAGAAAAAGGACTGCTAAGTGCGTTAAAGAATCTACGACAAAGACTGTGTTCCTGACGACTGAGGACCTGCCCCAGAGACTGTATCATTCTAAAAGGTTATGAAAGTAGTTGTTATAATTATCAATAGATTTAGTGGATAGGTTAAAAGGATTGTAGAAATTTATAGGATTAATAGTTAAGAAATTGTTGGTGTTTGTTATAAGTGAATTTAGTAATAAATAAATAAGTGTTAAATAATAATTTAAAAGATCAGTTACATATTTATTTATTTATTTTTAATTAAATTTAATTTTTTTAATGTTTATTCACCACTTCAAGCCTCATTTCCATCACAGGACCCCCTTCATCCTCCCAGTTCCACACTCCCACCCTCCCATCCTACTCCTCCAGAGTGGGATGTCCCCACACATCAGTCCCCAACCCCAGGTCAGCAGTCACATGAGGACCAAGAGCCTCCTTATATACTGGTGGCCTACATGGCAGCACCACTAGGGCAAAGTGTCTCATCAACAAAGTCTATGTTTCTGTTCCTTTTGGTTTGTTGGTTGTACAATAGTTATCCTGTACTATATGGCTAAATTCCAATTATAAGTGAATAGATGCCTCCTTAGGACCATTAACAAGTTAGATTGACATAGGCAATAATCAGTTTTAGAGAGCAGGGTTTCTTATTTGTTTTAACTTGGACATTGTTGGTTTGGAGATTCTCTGGACATGTTTCCTACTACCTCCCCTGTCATCCATTCTCAGAATATGTTGGCATAATTCTAGGTCACTGTTGAACACAGTTATTATGGTACTAATTTTTGGCAAGTCTTCACAAGGGGAGTCATCCCTGGTGTCTTGTGGTCTGCCCTCTTAGACAAAATCCTAAGGCCTGAGGTTAAGAATGAATTTTGAAGCTTGTTTTTCTCTTGAGTGTAGAGTCTCTCAGAGGGAAAGTCGCAGGGAAGAAAAATTTCCAGAATTCTCCATAGAGTAGAAGAGGCTTGCCTAAAGAAATATGTGATTAGAGTAATAACTTTACTCACCAACAAGATTACAAATGTGTGTGCACATAAACATATAAGTTGTGCATATAGCCAATGGCCACTTGGAGATTTACAAATGACATGCTTATACTGGAGTAAACACTTCTATATTATGATTTTCTCTTGGATATTTGTCTTCTGGATCCTACAGGTTCTTCTTCAAGTGTCTTTCGTGCTAATCAGAATAGTTTCATACAACATAGAGTCGATACAGTGATGGAAATGTGGTGATTGCTGCGTTTTTCCCTCTTTTTAATTATGTCATCATGAACAAAACAATTGATTTTTAACTTAAAACAATACCACTTGCAGTAAGTGCTTTTAAAAATATTCATTTTCAGTATTCAGTTTTTATTTTCTTCAAGTAAGTTCGAATGTACATAAATGTAACTTTTGTATACCATCAAGTCTTTATTCTCTCTTGTAGAAACAAAACTTCTCTTCAGGTGTGTTTTCCTGTTCACTGGTTTCTTCGCAGAAGGGAAGAAAAGGACTTTGTTCTTATTCATGATATTTATACATTCGATATTCTGAACCTCTCTCTCTTCCTCTGTCCATGCTTTACCTACCAGTAGTGAAATATGTCATGGTTGTCTCTAAAAGGATTATTGTTCAAAAAGCTGACATGTTGCTTTGGGCAATTTTCAAAGTGTACTTCTCCTATGAGAAATGATGCCAATGGTTTTAGTAACTACAAAGTTGCTTATGTGACACTCCAATGGGAGAGATTGCCTGTGGTAGCTGCTGCTGATTTAAGAGAAGGAATGTGAGAATTTGTTGTTGGAACTTATATATTTTAACAATTCTTTTAAATGACTCATAATTTCTTTCTTTTATTTTTATTAGAATTTTTATAGATTCTGTTAATTTTGTGCCATTTTGTCCACTTGATTCCAGTGACTAAGTATTTGCATTTTGATAGATATGTTCTGAAAAACATATTGAGGCTGATGGTGGGCACTGAAGGTTGTTTTTCTGTTTAACACGTATAGGATTTTAAGTTAGTGACAGATAAATTGGTAAATACTTGGATTGTGGTGGAAGAAGATGTCATTGGAAGATTATTTATGAAGGAAGTAGCATTCATTTCATTCCATGCAGAAATTTATGTAGCCTTAGATTCCATAAATTAAGATCTGAAATGGAAACTACAGAAATAACTATGACCATCTTACTGTATTATCAGTGTTAATAATTTGAACACTAGGCGTATTTTGTTTTCCACTAAATGTTAATGGTTTAAGCAGACATTAAGTTATCTCCTGTTTCACCATCTATATGTCAGATAGTTGTATTATTCTATGTTCTTTGATTTGAAATGGAAGTGATATAAATCATGAAATATTAAGGGATCCAGACAGGTCATTTTTACTCTTTATTGTTTTCAGTGATGTAACTGCCTATCTTGAACCACTACAGCTCTGCTCAAAATCCTGGAAACATTCAATTTTTAAATATTGCAGTTTGGAATTTACCTTATGACTGGGGGTTTTAAACATTTAAAGTAATTTCTGGCTGTGTTTCTTATTTTGAACTTAATATGTTCTTTTAATTACCACATTTGTTGATTTACAGATTTCTTTGCTGTACAATTTTGTTAGG
Organism: Lophiomys imhausi; assembly: GCA_907164525.1. NCBI lineage: Eukaryota > Metazoa > Chordata > Mammalia > Rodentia > Muridae > Lophiomys > Lophiomys imhausi. The sequence goes on along the minus strand of CAJQZJ010033534.1, from coordinate 1,180,679 downwards.
TTAAAAAAATCTTAACACTTGCCCATCCTATAAAGGATAATCAAGAAAGGTTTTCATTCAGTCTATGTTTGATAGTTTGCTTTGCTGTTCAGAAAGTTTTCTATTTTTTCTAATTCCATCCTTTGACACTTGAGGCTAATTTGTTGTATATTAATGTTCTCTTGAGTAAATTCTTGCCCGTATCAATGTATTGAAGAGGTTTTGTTGAGTGTTTCTCTGGCACTTTCAGTTTTCCATGTCCTGTGTTAAGGACTTTTATACATTTTGAATTGATTTGTGTAGTTTGAAGTGGCTTGGTCTACTTCAACCCTTTGAAGATTGATCCCCAGTGCTCCCTGTCTGTTGTATATATCATCTATGCTCACCTTCCTTTACCTTTTACCTGCCTGTATCTTTTCTGTTTAAAGCAACTGGCAAGTGTTTATAAAAGTCACCTTATCCCAGGATAATGCCTATCATCAGAAAATAAAACCAGGAGTGTTTGAGTGGGCTCCTGGTAAAGAAAATTCTTTACTTACTATTGTTGGGCATGAAATTTTATACTGATGTTATGGAAATCATTTTGGAAGATCCTCATACTGTTAAACAGATATAAAATACCATATGACCCATGTATCCACCTTTATTTCCATTCGCATTAAACTCCAAATCATACAGTGAATATTTAATAATGTTGCAAATAAAGTTAATTTTCATTTTTAAAAATTTTTAATCAAGGGACATTTTCTGTATAAGTATACATGTATTTTGTATACATTACTCCTCAATGGATACTGCCCCCCTTTACTTTAAACTCTTAATTTGTTTAAAAAGACATTAATCAGACAAATACTTGCTACTTTTTGTTTAGTGTGTCCAAAGCCCTGAAATGATTCACAAGTATTACATAAATTAGGCTTACTGGTCATGCTTATGATTTTAAGACCCAAATGTTTAATCAAAATGAAAAAGAAAGGAATGGCTTTGGGCTACAATGAGTTTGTGTTCATATGGGTTTCACTGTATTTCATAGATATAGATATTGAAAACAGCATATAGATTTTCCTCTACCCTCCACACATTGCAATTGCCAGATTCTATCTCACTAGTTTCCTAGGATTTCCCCAGGCTTCTTTGGAATTCAAAGTCAATGGTTCTCTTCTTTTTCACACTTTTTGGCCTGGATTGTTGGTGAATATTTAATAATGATAGTAGGTCTGAAATTTGATAAACATGTGGTGTTTCATAAAATTTTATACACATCCTGATTTGAAGCTGAATCAAATCGCTTTAACTCCATAAATTCTGGAAGTGCTGCTGACCACGGTGTAGTGGTCTCAGCAACCGAACCAGGTTTCAAGAAGTTTTCAGGTGGGGAGCGGATTCAGCGTGACAGACAACACAACTCAAGAGAAGTTTCAGTGCTGCTGCAAACTTTTACTTTTTCAAAGCAGAATTTATACAGTAAAATCAGGAAGTGTGATCATAGGTACATAGCCAAAAGCATAAACATTTGTTGCTAAGAAATACCTGTTGATCTTGGAAGGAACATTGAGCTTCTTGGTGGCCCGATTGACTGTGGTCAACGGACCGGACAGTTTCTAACCATTGTGTTTTATTCTGAAACAGACCAGTATTTTAATGCCTTTTTTCTAAATCTCTTTTTACTTTCTCAATTGTTTTTCATAACCATGAATGCTTATTTGCTTTTCCTTTTACATTAGCAAGTATTGGAATGTTTTTTGATAGCTTTAACAATATCTCCTAATGTTTTAGCTTTATTAGAGGGACTCAATGTCTACCAGGGATGACGTGATCTCCTAAGTCTTTTTATGAAACCTAAGCTATTCTTTTACCATCATCTATCATTTTCATAGGAACACCAGGTACATAGAATTTATTTGTTAATGTTCTCCGTTTTCTTTTGTATCTTGGCTGAAATCCTAACTCTTTTTCCTGTAGAAGATTAAGAGCTTCATGTACTAGCATATTAGAATTGTTCTGTATTATTTGTACAAACTGCTGCAAAGGACTATTATCTGCATCTGAATTATTCATAGTTAGTATAATGTTTGGGTTTCCTGAAACATCTAGTCTTTCTTTTTGTGGGGCTGTTGCCATCTGTTCAGGGGTAGACAGCGTATTTTCCCCCTCCTCTGTGTCATGCATCCCAGTTCTTGGAACTCCTGTGTAAGCTACAAGGTAAAGCAAGCATCCAAAAGTGAAACCAAGCCCTCCGAACATCCCCAACCTTTCCAGCTCCCCAGGAGACCTGATGATTCGCCCCCACAAATATCCAGGCTTCCGTCCAGCACCCCTTTTGGCTAATGGGTCATTCTTCAGGGCCTGGAAAAGCCCAGAAGAACCCCCCAGCCGTACAACACGCATGTTTGTCACACAGCGGTCGTAGCCTGCACTGCTGGCGAGGCGGGTGTGGCATGGAAGCATCTTCAACTTACACAATAGGAGAGAACATTTTCTAAAATTATGATTCATAGCACCTCTCATGTGAGTTACCTTGGTAAGTATGTGAGCACTTGCCACTATCGAGAAGTTTCTCATGTGACAAAGATTTTTATCTGTGTGTTTGTGAGTGTGTGTTTGGAATATTCATATACTGCCTTGTTTCCATGATATGGCAGATGGATGTAAATCCAGGTACAAACATATAAAACCCAAAAAGTCTACCACTGGCCAGCATGCTCAATGGATATGAAAATAATCCTATACCTCACAGAGAATATCAGTTCCCACTAGTATATGAGGTTTCCTTCAAGCACCATTATATGGAGGTCAGGTCTACTAGTTTACATGGCTACCACGAATACCTGAGCTACCTTCTTAACCCAATTTTTCAAAGTTAAATATCTAATATAAAGAAATGTTTGTACTGTTATGTGTCTTCCCTTCCTGTTTTCAGACTTTGTAGTTCTTCATTTTGTGCACAAATGTTCCTCTCTTTTAATATTGCTTTGGTGATGATATGGCAAGGGAAACGGTGAGGGAGCTGTTCCAATAGGGCCCCTTGGAGGGATCAGCAGACACTCTTTTATGAATTCATGCAATGGCTCCCTTTTAACTTTTTATCTGAACTGAGGTGTGACATAGAAAAGGTAGCAGTGAAGGTGCCTCAGAGAAGGATCCTACACATGAAAGATAAAGCTGAGCAGATGACAAAGATTCTGAACATAATAGAACTATTTGAGGAGAGAATTTGTAGTAGGAGTGTATTATGTCAGTGTGGTAAGAGCTGCAAAGCAAAAAAAGTCAGATTATAAAGGCTTCTATAATTTTTTAATAATTTATTTTTATTTCTTCAACTTACATCTCAATCACAATCCCCTCCCTACTCTCCCCTCCAATCCCACCCTCCCACCCTCTTCCCCCTCAACCCTCCCATCCTCTACCTTTTTTTTAGTTTAAGGTATATCTTTTTTCCCCCAACAGCTCCCCCTTTCAGTCCAAAAAATGGTTCTCTCTTATAACAATAAATACAACAAAAATAAATAGGCCACAATTATGAGAGTTATATGGCTTAGCATACATTCCCAATGTCCAGTCCATATGTATTTGGTACCTGACTTTAACCTTCTACTATCTAACCATCTCCATGAGTTTAAAGTTCTAAATCTAACTCAGCTTTCATACTAACTTGTATCACAATTTTAAAGACATCTTCTTAGATCCAGAACACCCTCTTGATTCCTAAACAACTCAGAATTTAACTATGAGACTCTAGCTATCTATTCTTCAACAACCTCAGAGACCTGAAAGGGATAAATATATCTGATTATATAGGAAGTGCAGGGCCTGCAGCTTCTAAAACTAAGAAATGACATACCAGTGGCTCCCTGGACAGTTCCCATTTTCTCTCCATACATTACAGCATCAATCTTCAGCCATTTAGCCCCGTTTCTCTGACAGACATTAATTGTAGAGCAGGAATTATGAAGGACTTGCCTACCCTGTCTTGGCAGAGCTAGTCTGTTGACTTACCTCCTTCCAAGTTTTGTCCTTTATGGACAGCATTCTGTCTACATTTGAAGCAAGGAGTTTTTCTTGCCAAGAGATAGGCTTGCCACTAATTCAACCATCTCCCACTGGAGATTCTTTGATGCTCATCTTCTACTTGGAGTAGAATAGGGGATGCTGTCAGAAGCTGACATGTCTCGATATCAAAAAATCTTAAGTTAAGAAAACATCTTTGACAGGACCATTTATCAGCTTGTAGTCTCTTCCCCTACATATCAGAGTTTTCAGTTATCCTTCAAATAACCTAAAAGAAGAGCAGAGAAACACCTTCCCCATCCACTGGGCATGGGACGTCGCTCTCTTAAAGTGACTTCCTGCTGATTTGGGTCGTAGTAAACCTGTTTGGGGCCCAAACCCAAATGGGAAAAATGGTTAAAAATGTTAGTACACTCCTTTTATGTTCAGTCCTTCTGTTCTCAGCTGTTTAGATGACCTAAGGGGTTTGTAGGCAGAAGCTGATCTTGCAGGCTTCACTGAGGTTCCTGCTGATAAATGGTCCTGTCTTAATGGGTTTTGGAGGTTAGCCCCAGGGAATTCCTACTTTTCCTTTTCTGTATCCTTCTTCCTCACCTATGTAGGAGTGCATGGGCTTGAGAAAAATGAGATATAGACATAGCACAGGAAGGTCCAAGAAGAAGGGGCAGATTATTGAATATGCCCTTATACCTTTGTATATTGATACAAAATTAGTAGTTTATTTGGCTAAAGTAGTATTGACCATTGTTTATTGTGCAAAAATAAGATTGTATTGGATTACATCGGTATTGATCTTTGTATATTGATACAAAATTAAGATTATAGTTGGCCACAATGGTATTGACCCTTGCATATGGACGTAATATTAAGATTATATTGGGCTACATAGGCATTGATCTTGGTATATTGATACATAATTAAGAGTATATTTAACCACAATTGAATAGATCTTTGTATATTGATGCAAATTTAAAGGTAACGCTTCCTAATGGTATCATACCTAGAGATACTTTAAAATGTGAAGCTCTGACCTCTTGATACCAACTGTCTAAAACGGTCTAGGATTGTTAAAACAAACTCCTAGTCATGCAAACATGTCACTTTGTTAGCTACTATGACAGTCTATCACAGATATTCTCTAAACTACCCAGTAATCAAGTTGCTAAGAGACAAGCAACATTTGCTTATCTAAATACAAGAGATGGAGAGGGCATCTTCAAAAACCCCAAGAGATCTGCAGAATATGGCATTCAAAGATGTTAAATTAAGATTTTCTTTTTTTTTGATATCGAGACATATCAGCGCCTGACAGCACCCCCTATTCTACTCCAAGTAGAAGATAAGCATCGAAGAACCTCCACTGTAAGATGGTTGAATTAGTGGCAAGCCTTTCTCTTGGCATGAAAAAACCCCTTGCACCAACTGCAGACAGACTGCTGTCCAAAAAGGACAAAACTTGGTAGCAGGGAAGTCGACAGCCTAACTCTGCCAAGACAGGGTAGGTAAGTCCTTCATAATCCCTGCTCTACAACAAATGTCTGTCAGAGAAACAGGACCCAAAGGCTGAAGACTGATGCTGGAATGTATGGAGAGAAAATGGGAACTGTCCAGGCAGTCATTGGTATGTTCTTTCTTAGTTTTGGAAGCTGCAGGCCCTGCACTTCCTATATAAGCAAATATATTTATCCCTCTCAGGTCTCTGAGGTGGTTGAAGAATAGACAGCTAGAGTCTCATAGTTAAATTTTGAATTGTTTAGGAATCAAGAGGGTGTTATAGATCTAAGAAGATACTCTTAAAAGTGTGTTGCAAGATAGTATGAATGTTGAGTCACATATAGACCTTTAAACTCATGGAGTTGGTTAGATAGTAGAATGTTAAAGTCAGGGGCCAAATATGTATAAACTGGACATTGGGAAGGTATACTGGGCCATTTAACTCTCATAAATGTGGCATATTTATATCTATTGTTTTGTATAATACTTACTGTTATACGAGAAGGAATCATCTGTTGGACTGAAAGGGGAAACTTCTGGGGGGGAAGAGGGTGGAAGGGCGGGATAGGAAGGGGGAATAGGGAGGGGTTTGTTACTGAGATGTAACTTGAAGAAAAAAAAATAAAGTATTTAAAATAAAAAAAAAGAAAACATCTTTGAATGTCATATTCTGCAGATCTCTTGAGGTTTTTGAAGACGCCCTATCTATCTCTTATATTTAGATAAGCAAATGTTGCTTGTCTCTTAGCAACTTGATTTCTGATTATCTTAAAAAATAACTGTGATAACTGTCATAGTACCTAACAAAATGAAAAGCTTGCATGACTATTAGTTTGCATTTCTTAATTATCCTAAACAGTTTATGATAGTTGGTAGAAAAAGGCCAAAACTTCACATTGCATTTTTAAGCATTACTAGGTACAATACCCTTAAAAAGCGTTACCCTTAGTTTTGTATCAATATACAAAGATCAATACCTATGTAGCCCAATACAATCTTAATATTGCATCAATATACAAGGGTCAATACCATTGTGGCCAAATATAAACTTAATTTTGTATCAATATACAAAGATCAATACCGATGTAGCCCAATACAATCTTAATTTTGCATTAATATACAAAGCTCAATACCAATTTAGCCAAATATAATATTAATTTTGTATCAATATACAAAGGTATAAGGGCATATTCAATAATCTGTCCTTTTTTCTTGATCTTTCCTATATTATGTCTATGTCCCATTTTTTTCTCAAGTCTGTTCACTCCTAAATAGGAGAGAAAGAAGGATACAGAAGAGAAAAAATGAGAAGTCCCTGGGTCTAACCTCCAAAACCCATTTAACAAGACCATTTAACAGCTTGTAGTCTCTTCCCCTAAATAACAAATTTTTCTATTATCCATCAAATGACCAAAGGGGGTGAAAACACCCTCCCCACCTTCTGGGGATGGGATGTCACTCTCTTAAAATGACTTCCTGCTGGTTTGGGATGTAGTAAACCTGTTTGGGGCCCAAATAAGAATGGAAAAATGGTTAACAATGTTAATAGAATCATTTGATGTTCAGTCCTTTTGTGCTCAGCTATTTAAATGTCCTAAGAAGTTCATAGACAGAAGCTGATCTTCAGGGCTTTACTGGAGTTCTGGCTTGAGCAGTCTGGGGAGCTGAACGATCTTAGCAATTTTGAGTTGTGGTTGTAGACTTTTGAGGAAACAGCTACTGAGGAAGTCTGCAAGGTTGGATCATCTGGGCTACTTGTCTTCTTTGTTGTCTGATCTGTTTTCTTCTGAGGTTTCCGTTGTCCAGTTGTCCCTGGATTCCTTGGATGGATGCTTTAAATCTCCTGGAAAGATAAGAACAGAAACCTGCCCTAATCCTAACTCTGGGACACTACCTTTTTTGGGGGAGTCAGGTAATATTTTTCCTGGAGCAAATTTGGTTTTTTGACAATATATAAAGTATTATCTTTCAATTCGGATTAAAGAAGAAATTATTTTGATATTTTGGAACTAAACAAACCTTTAGTGTATATATTTTGAGATCTCAAAGGACAATTTGTTTGAATTTCAGCATGCCTTTTGGAAGTAACTTTTAAACTTAAATCCTTCCAAATCCTATGTGCCTTTCTCTGCATTCTAAGTATTGGGATCAAAGACATGTGGTTCCCAACTAATGGGATTAAAGATGTGCACCACCACCCCTGGATCGAAGTTTTTCTCTATGTAGAACTTGTTTTGTGTCAGTCTGACCTTGAGCTCTGAGATCTGCCTGTTTCTGTCTTTAGTGTGTTGGGATTAAGAGTGTATTCTTCACAAATGATGGCTTCTATAATTTTTATAGCGAGTATAGTTGATACCAAAATTGTGATAGTTTCTCTTTTATTATATGAAGAGAATAGGCAAGAATATAATCTAAAAGGCTCATAGCAGGGTTTGTCATGGGTATTCTCACACTGATGATTTCTCTCATTATTGTAAGGCCAATAGTTTTGTGGAAATACTTGGGACATTTTGAAGTAACCAAAATGACTACAGAATCAACCATTCTCTCTCTTTTATTACAGCTTGTGAGAAACTATCAGAAGTAAATATTGTAGAAATATTTTAGCATCATTATTAACATGAATTGTCCTTTTAAAGTGAAATGTAACTGTATCCTGGTATGAACTTGTCCTAGAATCCTTAAATCTGTTGTTTGTTACATTAGAGTACTGTATAGGAATGTGAACAGAGGTTTTTTACATGAATCCAGTTGAAGTCCAAAAACTACATGGGACACTTGTTTAATTCCACAAATCTTTGAGTTTCATTACAGATGATATTGTGGTCTCTGTGTTCAGGGACCATGTGTGTTTAGTGTATGCTAAAGGATACATTCTGTCTTTGAAAATACTATTGGGGAAAGTTAAGGTGTTCCATACTTGTTAAACAAAGCTTTCATAGGTGACCATAGTATTTAGGAAGATGGCCTGAGTTTTCTCATCTGTTAATAGACACTACAGTCCTGAAAAAAGCAAAAATCTTATACTTTATCTAGGCCATTGAGTTATATTCATATATCACAAAGAGAATTAGTAGTGAAAAATATACTCTAAATAACATTTATAAAAGTAGACAGAATTTTTAGGATTGTTGTCACTTCAATAGCTAAAGAAGCACATGGAGCATGTTAAAGTTGATCAATCTTTACTGGTGCATGCTTACTATTATATATTTAATAAAAATTAACTTCAGTTTTTGTTGTGTTTTGATCTACTGAAAATTCAGGCCCAAGTATTCACTCTGGATTCTGATAAATCTCTGCTTCTACAAACATTTCCTCATATTAATATCCCTCTTAGTGAGCACAGCTCAACAGCCTTACTTGCCTTGACTATGACTTTCCTTTGGAGCACTGAGGTAATTGTCTCTCTGTTTTGACACTCCTCATTGTAGATTGGACAGGTTAAAATTTAACTTAGATTACAGACAGTTTTTTATAATTATTGATCTTAGGCCACAGAGGCTTTAATGCCATACTATTCAACTTTAAGTCCCATACTCTATGTACCTTAAATAACTCATTTGTGCATTCAGATTGGCAAGATGTTTCTGACAAGAGTGTGTTTGACACAAAATCGGGCACAGTGAACGTTAGGTACTCAGTATGTTTTAAGACAAATTAGCATTACATCGGTAGATATTCTCCTCTAATACTAGTTGGATGTCATCTTTTTTCAATGGTATAGTAACATTTACAAAGTGCTGTTTTGATTATTTTGTTCCACCACATTTGAAATTATGAAGTTGACTGTTTTGATCATACTTAAACAAATATTTGTCATTTGATGATATTTCTTAAGTATAGTTTTAGTGAAAATAAAAGTTATTAACTATAGCCATGTTATTAACTTTAATTTACATAATCACTTACATTTAATGAATTTGGTATGAAGTACATGAAGTGAAAAACAAACCATAATGCTACATAGACAGAAAGTCTGCAAATAAGTACCACAAAGGCATATATTATTAAACCAAATGTTTATGATCATTGATTGTTGCATTTCTATATCCATAATTTTCATTTTGAAATTAGAACTTAATATAGGAATTCTTAGTAAACATATTGTTAGATTTGGCAGAAAGAAGAACAGACACATATAGAACAAAGAAGCAATGAGGATCAGGGGAAATTTTACCTCAGTTAGAGGAAAATTGGCTCGAGTTTTCCAGGTAGAAATATCAGACAGTGAGACAGTGCAGAGCCTATCATAACTGTCCTTTGCTGACAACACCCTGTATAGCATTTGACATTTTATACTTTGAATGTTTTTAGTCTGTGAATATCAAAGTGTTCCCCTTGTTAATGGGTCAGTTTTGGAGATACATGGCCAGGAAAGTGTTTAGGTACTCTTGAGAAGTCATTAGATGTTACATGTAAACAGTCTCTAAATAAAAACAAAGCAGTAAAATTACAAAATAAACAACTTGGAGGCATGATATATTTTTCCTTTTATAATATAAAAATAGTGTGGTATAGGGATCTCATTGAATTCAGTGGTACCAAGAAATGTAATAGTAGACACCATTTAGGCATCTTCATGGGTATTCTGAAGTGAAGCAAATAATGTATTTGTTTTATGTTCTATGTGATATCAGCTCATGATAAAGCAAACACATTTTCCATCAGGATATTCAAGGTCCATGCAAAAGTTTTTTTCCCCCTTTGGGGTTGGTAAAGAATAGTCAGATGGCAAGAAAAAGAGGAAAGCAGATGAGGAAAAATTCTCAAACTGATTTTATATAGCATAACACAACACCAGAGTTTTCTTGTCATAATTATAGGCTGACAAGGCATATGAGCCCACTCATCTACCAAGCTCTTGATATTATGGGTCTGATAAAGGCGCGAGAGATGACAATGGGAGAGAGGAAAGGTTGTTCAGTGCTGCCTACTGCTGTCAGGTACTCCAAAAACCTTCCCAGTTTCAGATCCAAAGGTTCATTTGGAGTTGACGGGTGTGTCCAGGAAATAAAAGACACAGGCATACACCTCCAGAAGCAGCATTTCTCTTTAATCAGAAAAAAACTGAAGAAAGGCAGTATCTCTCCATGGAATTGCATGCAGTGTGAGCATGTTTCTCTGGCTTTTCATAAACAAATGGGTGGGATTTGGGGATAGTAGATTCCATTTCCTGATTACATATTTAAAATGGGAAAATACTAGAATGTGTAATTAATTTTAGACGTTTCGACAGGACAAAACTACTGTTTAGAATTATATATTGACCCATGGTTTTAGATAATTACACAATCACTTGCTCTATATTCTAGAAATTCTATGATAACCATTCTTAGGATGACATAAAATTATTTATTTTTAAAAATATGATATTGAAATTATAAAAACCATTCAATTAACTGGTAGGTAGTATTGTATGAGTCCTTTTCATCAATATTGACAAATCATTTTGGCAGATTCTTTGTCAAGAGCTGCTTGTTTTCTTTAGTCTTATTTGCCATTGATGAGGTCAAAAGGAACTCTCATCTGTTACCAACACATATCTACGATTCAATCTCTATGATGTCAAAAGAGGTGAATGGGATATTCTGAGGGAAGCCTTTATTGGGCTCACAGGAATAGGAGAAAATATTCCCAATTACACGTGTAGAAGGGAGAACAGGGCTGTTGCTCTACTTACAGGAACATCCTGGAGAACATCTGCATGTATTGGGAGTCTGCTGGATCTCTACAAGTATCCACAGGTGAGGAACATGGCAGTGAGGAAAGAAGATACCAGTATTAAACTGCTGACATTTCAGGTGTTTTCACAAGTAAAAGAGAGAGACTCAACTCTGATCTTGCAAAGGGAAGAAGTTATGGTTTTGTTTCTGTAGTCTCATATACTTTGTTTGAGATAGAGAAGAAAAAGAATTTGGAGATTACAGTGCATCTTTAGAAATCTCTGTCTTGTCAGGAATTCTTTGGGAATATATATAATAATGCACAAAACATACAAATAATATAATAAATGTCTTTGAGAATTATATGCCTTTAAAGCACCATGAACAGAGCTCAGTCCCTACCACTATCAAGTGTTGCCTCAGGTCTAAGATTGATTTTTATCAATGTTTTCTTTCTTATGTGATTTGGCATTCACCTCAGTGTAGTTTTGGCCCATTTGACACTATCCTGAGTGACAGAAGCCAGTTCTCTTCTCTCTACCCGACAGCCCCCAAGGACACAGCATTGTCTCTTTGATGCTTCATTTTAGCTGGAACTGGGTTGGACTGTTCCTCAAAGATACCCATAAAGGATCTCAGATTCTATCAGACTTGAGAGGAGAGATGGACAGGAGTGGAGTGTGTTTGGCTTTTGTAAAAATGATGCCAGAAAACTTGATTTTAGTTGAATATGGATCCACAGAAACTCTCAAGATAGTCATGAAATCATCTGCAAATGTCATTATTGTTTATGATGACACCGAATCTTTACATGGTATAATGCTCAATTACTTGCAATTTTTAATTACATGGAAAGTATGGATCATACATTCAAAATTGAATAGAGAACATATTATTGACACCTTTCTGTTTGAATCTTTGCATCTAAACATCCACAACACTATATTCTTCTTCTTATTTGGAATACATTCTTCAATTGCTCCATTTCTGTGTCTGATTTTAAAATATTGGCCAGCTGTCTACCTAATGTTTCTTTGGTATATTTGCTTGAAAATTTATGGAAAGTGGACCTTACTGAGGATGGTTACAATATATACACATACATAATTCTATGTATGCTGTGGCTCACAGTCTCCATGAGATGACTCTCAAACAAGTATAAATTCGATCTCTTGGATATTGGAATTAAAATGCCTCCCCATGGAAGGTAATTCCTCTTGCTGTGCATTTTAACAATAGCACTGTGATATTGAGATTTTGTAAAAGTATTCTATCAAGGACCAGCCTTTGACATCCACAAAACCACTGAGAGTATGTAGTTGGCCATAGGGGTCAGTCACAACTCTCGGAGACTGCCATCTTTCTCAGGAACCTTCTTAATTCAGCTGCAATAGGGGTCAGTCACAACTCTCGGAGACTGGTGTCTTTTCTTTCAGAAACCTTCTTAATTCGGGGGTTGCAAGAGACAGCCAATAATGCTGGTTAGTTTAGAAGAAAAAAAGGAGAAATGGAAAAAAGATCTAATCTCTATGACTCAAGGAGGCCTCTCTGCAAGGTGACTGGAGAGGTTCAAAGCGACCCCCTTGTTTCTTAAATGGTCTCAGGCAGCTTTTAGATAGCAATCACAGGATTGTAAACATAGCCCTTTGTGCTGTAAATAAATGCTAACGCGTGCTAGCTAGCAGGCTTGCCGCTGGAGTTCAGCAGGCTTGATTACTCCTTGGCTGGCTTTGTTAAGAATCTAATATTGGGAGTCTGAACATAAGTATATAATAAAAGAGGGGGATGAGAACAGAGGGACTGTCTCACACATACTCACACCAGAAAGAAGAAATGGACGAAGCTAGGATACAACGACAATTTTAATGTGGTGACCACATCTTTACATCAAGGAAAGAATTACTTCATAGTTAATAGGCATCACAAGGACAGATAAAACCATAGCAACAAGAGGGCACTTAACAATAACACATAAAATTTTGCTTTTCTATACATAAGTTAAGTTTAGGATGACAGTATATTATGTCAAACCTGACAAGGCATAAGGAATTATAACAATACGGTTTGTGTATTTTGTCAAAAAGATTTGTACTAATATTTAGGCATTTCTTGGTAGCCTCATTATATCCTAAGTTCATGGGAAGTTTAAAACCCTTAACAGGATTTATGGTTTGCATCTGGAGTCAGTCTTATCACCTCTAGAGTGAAAGCTTATCTGAGGTCATAAATCTATCCCAGGCCTGTCTCCGAAGGAGATACACAATGTTTGGGAAGAGGATTTACTATATACAGCTGTATGTTTTCTATCAACTATCTAACTTCTTTAACTTCTACAATAGTTTGAACTGAGTCAGGCAGTTTGTAAAACTCTTATCAGGAATAATAATATCACCTTTGTAGGACTCTGTGTGATGTCTGGCCAAACAAGAAGAGTGGCAATTAGCAATGAGGGAATCTTCACTCCATGTCAGTATAACAGATGACAGGAAAAGCTGGGTGTCAGCAAGAAGCAACTCTGGAGTGCACCTTTAGTGTAGACTTTCCAAACTGCCAGATAGCTTTTTAGGAAGCTTACGTGTTTATAGAACCCCTTTCTCAGAGAGCTTCTGACACTGCTTGAACACTGTATGTTAAAGGCTTAAGAATAAGCAGACGGACATGAAGGAAGGAGCCTCAAGAACATTCGACTCCGGACACAATCTGTATAAATACCTAAATAAAATATCATAGGCACATATTCATAAAGTCACTGGTAGCCAACAGTCTAATTGGCAACTTCTCTATGGATGGTTTTTTGATCTTAGAGCAACACTAGGCTCTTAAGGTAATACCCTTCATCCAAATGATCGTGTACTATTGGCTGATGGGTCTTGTGCAAGGCTCTGAGCCCAAGAACTCCCTAGTCCAGTTATGGAGACAGAATGTCCATAACCTGCCGTGTAATAGATGCTTCAGCACGGGCAGATGGGAGGAACATTCTGGAACACAATATGACACCTATCACACTCTTTGGGGCTGGTCATAAAAATAGAAGTGACTTTTCTGTAACTTCTTAAAGGAGAAGTAGCAAGTGTCTGAGCTGAGAGAGTGAGGAGATCCAGGTGTAGGCAGAGGTCTGGCACCCAAGTGGCAGACCTATCAAAAGCCATATGATGGACTAGGAAAAAGGCTTCTGGATAGGCTCCCTCCAGCCTGCTGCCTCTCTACAGTAACTCAGAATAGGCCCTCGGGCATCCTATTCCTGTCTGGCAAAGGCCACTAGGCAAGTTCAAATTCCTACCTGTCCCTCCAAGCCTAGTTTCAGGCCTAAAATAAATTACTAACTTACACATTCTAGGAACTTCACTCTTTTCTCACACCAGGAAGTGACTTTCTGAGTTTTGAGGGATCTGGAGGATTTCCCAAACTAAAGTCAGGCCTGGTACCTCCAGGAGGACTAGAAAGGTGAGAGGTGGTTCTTTAGGACTTTGGATCATTAAATCAAACACATAATGCAATACCTTAAACACCGGCTAACCATCCCTCCACCCAGAATCTGCACTTGGGATGCAGGAGAGAGATCATTCCACCAAACACCTTAACCTTCAAGGTAGTAGGAGCCTCCACAGAAGAAAGACAGGAAAGATAAGAGATGTAGCAAAAAGCTTCCTCCTGGGAGCACAGCCCACTGTGAAAGTGCTCATGAAAAATACTTGATCTAAAACAATGTCTCCAAGACCCAAGGAGTCTCACTTCACTTCCAAAGTTACTCAAAAACCCACAGGCAGACACATTCTACTAAACCAAACACACAACCAAGGATTTCACCTAATGAGGTTTCATCAAAGACTACCAGCTCCGAAGCAAGAGCTAAAAACCACAACTCAGGTCACCATCGCACCTCAGGAGGCATCCCAACAAGCCCCAGGAATCTGAAGCCATTTGACATCTGATTTTCTGTTCTCCTGATGTGGCACAAGTGTAAAAGGTGTCTGTCCAAAGATGGGCCACCTTCTAGGACTTCTCACTGGAACTAGATGATCCACTTGGCTGTGTTGTTCTCCTTTCCAGAGACAGAACCCCTCCCTACCCCCATGGTTATAAAGACCAGGGATCCATGCTCCCTGCAGGAGCAACAGGGGTGAGATTTGTGGTGCATATATTCAGCAGCCAGTGTGAGATTCAAAGCTGTAGCTAGCTGGTCATTTTACATCAGCTGCTTGTGGATGTAGCATCTGGACCAAATAAAATGTCTAAACTTAG
Source organism: Lophiomys imhausi (assembly GCA_907164525.1). Classification (NCBI taxonomy): domain Eukaryota; kingdom Metazoa; phylum Chordata; class Mammalia; order Rodentia; family Muridae; genus Lophiomys; species Lophiomys imhausi. The sequence goes on along the minus strand of CAJQZJ010033534.1, from coordinate 1,165,290 downwards.
TGGAAGATGTTTTCACCCATGCGCACACACAAATACTCATGGAGGAGTGCTCCAGACTCTATACTCCACGAAGGAGCTGCCAGGTTTTCCTATGGCATGTGAGTAGGAGAGTAGGAAAACGCTTTCCTGGTTTTAGATTAGACCACATTAGACATCCGAGACACACAGAATGACCATGAGCCTGTGTATGAGCACACATCCTCTGAGAAGCCTGGGAACAGAATGAGACAGAAAAGCAAGTGAGAAAGGAAATCATCCAGCAGGGGTGGGGAAGGCCTTATGTAGGTGGCACACTTACAGGCAAGCTGTGTCACATTGAAGAAAGGCATTCGAAACTGAGGGGACAGGGGAGCCTTGGCCTGAAAGCTGGAAACTGTAGCCATTTAGAGACAGGAGTTGAATGACCTCATAAGGAACATCAAAGGGAAGCTGGCTAGGACCATGTCCTGGCTGCCTTGCCAAGGAGTCTGATTTTCACGGAAGGGTACTGGGGCTGGTGAAGAAGCTGTATTGGCTGCCAGCAAGATCACAACTTTCACCATGGGATGGTGGTAGCTCTTGATGCCTGTCTCGCATCCTAATTGCAGCCTCTCTCAGACAAGAAATGAATAAATATTTCACAATGGGATAAAGTCACAGGTTATGCCCTGTGTACTGTGATGGAATGAATGAACAGTTGCATGAGAAAATCACTTCAGCGGTAATGGTTGGGTGGATTAGACAGAGGCCAAAGAGAAAAAGACTAATTCATACGAGAAATACATGCATTCAGAGCTACTTTTAAGTATAGTATTTCATTTAACCTTCACCAAAAAAAATCTGAAAGACATAAAATGACTATTGTTTTTTCTAGTTTTCCTCTGAGATGGGGTCTTACTGGCTATGTGTGTCCCAGGCTGGTCAGGAACTTCCGATCCTTCTAGCTCAGACTATCACTCTCTAGATTGCAAGATGAGCCTCAGGAGGGTCTAACACCAGAAGCCAGAACTGCCTGTGGTGGCAACTGTGCTCTTTATTAGGGCGAGAATTAAGAAATGGGAGGAAGGCATCACCTTGACAGTGTCACAGAGGTCAGGCCAAGTGTACTTGCCAATGGACATTGGCTGGTGCAGAAGGAGAGAGCACAGAAGGGGCTCCACAAAGCCATTAATAAAAATGGGTATCTGCCAGAATGATGAGTTTGTGGAGAAAAATGAAAGATTATAATCAACAGTAAGTAGTACATGAGCAGGATGTGGCCACAGTACCCGCTGGGCAAGGTGATGGATGCTCTGATAGCTTCTCATATACCAGACACCATCCTAAGTGTGTCACGTGTACTCTCTGTTAATCTTCCATTCAGCTCTCCAAACAGTTTAACTCTTGCACTTGCTGTGTCTTAGATGGTTTAGTGTGCTGGATAGTTTTTAATTGTTAACACAATCTAGACTCACTAGGGGAAGCAGTCTCAGGGAGGGACTGTCTAGATCTGGCTGGCCTGTGGACAAGTCTGGGAGAGGGGCTTGTCTTGATGACGTTGGTTATGGTGAGGAGACCCAGCCCACTGTGGGTGGTGCCATCCCCTAAGTGTGTGGTTCTGGGACTGTGAAGGGTAGAAGGGGGCTGAGCAGTACCACAAATGCGTTCCTTCTCTCTTCTCTTGACTGTGGTTATAACATGATAAACTGCTTCAAGCTCCTCCCTTGACTTCCCCACAATGAGGGCCTGCATCCTGGGACTGTCAGCCAAATAAACCCTTCCTCCTAAGTTGTTTTTTGTTAGGGTGTTTTATCACAGCAAAAGAAACAAATTGGGGATAGTTGAATAATTTCCTAAGGGAATCCCTGGGACCACTTCAGGGCATTCATATTGGCAAAGTGCAAACTTTTTTGGTTTGTTTGTTTTAAATAGCGAAGCCAAAACTTTAGCTTGTTCTATGCAGGCTTTTGCAGCAATGCCATAGAAGCAACCACAATGAAAACAGCAGCAAAGGGAGTGGCACCAGGCTAGATCAGGAAAGGGTGAGGAGCCAAGCCGTCGGTCCTTGACGAAGCAGTAGAAGTAAATCACCAGGTTTATTAAATTACACCCTCAAATATACTTTTTCTGTAGTTTGTGTGACAGGTGAAAGGTACCCATGAAAGCCCTTCCATGTTGTGACTAACGTAAGGTCCCCCTGAAAAGCCGCTTCAGAGCCTACTTGAGTTGCAAGCTGAACTAGCTGATTATTTCTGGGAAAACTGGATGTGACTGAGAAAAAGGCCAAAAAAACAAAAAACAAAAAAATTCAACCAGGGCTGGAGAGATGGCTCAGCGGTTAAGAGCACTGGCTGCTCTTCTAGAGGTCATGAGTTCAATTCCCAGCAACCACATGGTGGCTCACAACCATCCATAATGAAATCTGGTGCCCTCTTCTGGCCTGCAGATATACCTGCAGACAGAACACTGTATACATAATAAATAAATTTTTAAAAAAAAAAAATTCAACCAAACCAAAAAAAAACCCAAAACAAACAAACAAAACAGCAGTTATTTAGGCTCGGGACCTAGGCAAACATTTATTTGCTTAAAAAAAAAAATCAAAGTTTGCCCCGTCATGTCAAGGAAAACTGCTGATAAAGTTTTTTTCTGCCAGTGATAAATTAAAACCTTCATACAAAATTAGAGCTTTGAGGAACTTGTACCTGCTACAAAGAATTCAGCAGCTTCCCAACTCTTAAAGTCCTTGAAATGGCACAAGTGGCTGGGTCAAAACAGAAAAAAAAGTCTGACTTCTTCATATTGCACAGTGAAAGACATCAACATCTGAACAAATCCCATTCTTTAGTGTGTGATGCTATTGCTAGGGAGGTGTGAACAAACACCTACTCACCTGCACATAGGAAACCCACGGCAGATCAAAGTACAGAACCACTGAAGTCCGTCTTAGAGAACCAATGAGTTTACTTCAGTTACTTCCCAGATTATGGTGAAGCATTATTAACAGGAGCAGAAACAACTCAAAGACAGTCTAACAGCTCCCGAGAGCTTGAAACCTTAAGCGGAATGTGCAGCCCGCAGGCAGCTCCGCAGCTTGGAGAGCATCTCTTTCAGCCAGCTCAGGTGACCTGAAGCTCTTTTCAGACTCCGCTGATCCCAGCCTCTTGGCCAGTGGTTCTTCACTTTTCCTGAAGCTGCGACCCTTTAATACAATTCCTCATGCTGTGGTGACTCCCTAACCTTAAATTATTTTTGCTGCTACTTCATAACTGTAATTTTGCTACCGTTATGAGTCATAAATGTAAGTATCTGTGTTTTCTTAGGTGATTCCAGTGAAAGGGTCAGTCGACCCCCAAAGGGGTCACGACCCACATGTCTGAGGGTCTTCTAGGTACTTCAGCTGGTCTGAGAGGGTCTCTGCAGCAATGTTTACTGCTTATATGAACTTGTAGAGGGGCCTGGTGAATCCGGTCAGTTTCAGGAACTTCCTAAAACCTTTGAGTTGGGCTTAAAGGAGCCTTCCTCTAAAATGCAAATTTTATCTCAGAGGAAATTGTTTTCACATTTGGCCAGTTAGTAATTTCCAAATGACCTATAAAATCATGCACAGGTAAAATTTACATCCAAAATATAAGATATATAAATGGACTTTAAGATAAACTACAAAAAAATAAGTTTCATACTATACATTGTAATAAACTTCAGGAATTTCCATTTGTCTCAAGTTTGAATGTCTAATCAAATGATACTCTTCAATAAATAAAAGAATTGATGAAAATTTTTAATTTATCTCAACTGCATATCTGCAAGAAGTTGTATATTCTTTTTTAAATTATTTGTTTATTTTTATTTTATGTGCATTGGTGTTTTGCCTCCATGTCTGTCTGTATGAGAGTGTTGGATTCCCTGGAGCTGGAGTTACAGACACAGAGCTGTGGAATGTGAGCTGCCATGTGGGTGCTGGGAATTGAGCCAGGGTCCTCTAGAAGAGCAGCCAGTGTTCTTAACCCCTCAGCCATCTTTCCAGCCCTGAAGCTCTATTTTCTTCATCTAATGTAATATATCACACCATCTGAAATGAGAAGGCCAACTTGAGAATTCCCTTGCCTTCTAGAATCAGACACTGAAGAGATTTACAAATTGCAAATCAATGAACTTTCTCACTAACATTGTCTCTTGCATTATATCCAACATTATTCTAAATTTAGGGGAATTGATGAATGTGTTTAAATTTCTCAGTTATGTGTCTAACAGAATAAATGTTCCCAGAAACAAAACACTTAAGAAAAACCCCTTTGGAATCCTCAATATTTTTTTCAGAATGTAAAGGGGCTTCTGAGACAGTCCAGGACACAGAGCTTATAACTTGAAGTCAATCTGAGCCCCACCCCAAGCCCTTCTTCTCATTTGCTGTGAGAGGTTGCACCACATTCCATTTCAGATGTGTTGTATTTGAGGGACTTAGTTTCCCCCAAGCCTCCTTTGGCTAATACTCATTCATTTAAAAAGGCCCTGTCACTACAGTTTTAAAATAACAGTAATCAGTTAAATGGGCAAAGTTCCAATGAATTATACAAAGTGTACAGAGAATATCTTGTTTATTGTATATATGTATGTAGCACCTGTCAATTAAAAAAAGAAACTATGGCCTATAGGAAAGGGTAGAATAGAATGTAGGATATCCAGTAGGCAGAAAAGTTGCTGGGATAGTGCCAGGCTCCAGGAAGACTTGCCCAGGAAGATGTGAGGGGGACAGATGCATGGTACCTGAGCAGAGGTAACCAGCCACATGGCAGAATGTAGATTAGTATAATGGGCTATTTTAAGTTATGAGCTGGTCAGAGAATGAGCTTAGCTATATGGTCTAGGTATTTGTAAATATATCTTGAGTCTAAGAGTCTTTATTCCAGGAGCTTGGGGTTGGGAGTAAAAAAAAGCACACTTTTTACAACAAAGTTGTACTATATAGCAATCCCTAATAACCCGACTTAATAGAACAGAGTTTATCTTGGTCATGCTAAATCTGCTGCCCACATTCCAGCCCAAACATCACCCATTGTTAGGGACCAGGCTGACTGCCATGTTAGTCAAGTCCTCTGACATCATCAGGCATGGAGAGAGGATATTGAAGAACTGAACATCAGCAACCAAAAGCTACCAGTGTGGGTGCCATAAGTCACTTCAGATTCCACTGACTTGAAGGATGCGAAAGTGGTCCTGCCAGGCATCCAGGGCAGAAGAGGAGGGCTTGCTACTGCCAATACAACACTGCCCATGAGCTATGGTCTCTCTCCCTGCCCGTCTATATCAGTCAGTGTTCCTTTACTGGAATAAGAGTAAAGGTGATTAACTTCAGAAGAGGAAAGGCTTACTTCAGCTCATAGTTTTTGGAGGATCCAGTCTGTATCTCACTGGACCCTGTTTCACATGGAAAGAACATGTGGTGAAGTCAGGGCAGGAAAGAGACAGACAGACTGACTGACTGACTGACTGACTGATAGATAGACGGACTGTGAAGTGGGTCTTACAACCTCCATCAAGGGTAAGCCACCAATGACCTAACTTCCTCCTACCTCTTAAAGACTCTACCATCACCTTCCAGTAGCACCACTCGGGACTCAACCCTTTCACACTTGGGCTCCATTTAATGTCCAGGGATGGGAGTTGTAGCTCAGTAGGAAAGCACTTGCCTAGAGATTTTATGTTAGGTCCTGGATATCATCCCTGACACCAAAACCAAAATAAACTAATCAATATTGAAGTTATAATATCATAGTTTAAAATTATTTTCTCTGTTTCTTTTGTTTGTTTATTTTTATTTTTGTTTTGTTGAGACAGGGCTTCTCTGTGTAACAGCCCTGGCTTTCATGAGACTCACTTTGTGGACCAGCCTGGGCTCTGCCTCCTGAGTGCTGGGATTAAAGGCCTGTGTCCCTACACCTGGCTTATTTTCTTTCTGAACAGATACAGTGTTACATAAATCTTGGGGGTATAAAACAAGATTGAGAATGTAGTCTTCAGGAACTGAAAAACACTTAAGAAGGTAGTACAGCAGAGAATGTCACCTTGTTTCTGAACTATTCACCTAGTGACCACACAGGTGACTCCCAAACAAGGCAGGATGTCCAGATGATTTTAACAGCCCTGGGTGTTCACAAGAGAATGAAACCTCCAGACCTTCCAGGGTTGTTTTGGGGAGACAGCGGGATCAGAATAGAGGTCATAACATATGGGGAGCATCCAGGCAGGCAGAGAGGAATGAAGAAGACATTAATGCCAGCAAAGGAAGAGGGAGTTGTAAGGTTTGTGGCTAGACCAGAGTGGCTGCAATTAGTTGTGTCAGGAAAGCACCTGCTGGCCCGTAGAAGTGATGCTGGGGGTGAGAAGACACCAGCAAACCTGGGGAGGTCCCACACCCCATCCAGAGAAACAGTATGGAAGCAACTCAGCCCACAGAGATTGAAACTGTACTTTTTAATTAATATTCACTTATTTATTAATAACTATATTCACTTATAACAAATACACTTAACTACTATTCCTACAAATTCCTACAATCCCTATGAATGCCTACAACCCCTAAGACCTAACCATTAAACCTATTTTCATACACTGTTTAGAAGGATACAGTCTCTGGGGCAGGTCCTCAGTCGTCAGGAACACAGTCTCTGGGGTAGACCCTTTAATGCACTTAGCAGTCTTTCTTCTGGAATATCTCAGACGCAGGTTCGTCAGGGTAAATTGGCTATTGAAGTCTCACCTTAAATAAGGCTTGAAGCTTTCTTCTCTCTGGGAGACCTCGGCCATCTGTAGGCCAACTTATTTCCTTCGTGTCAGCAACTCTTCTGTTCTGCCTTAGTCTTTAAAACTGGCCACAGTTCCATTTAGGCCACTGTTTGGACAGGTCAAACCCCTCTAGGCAAAAGCTGAGCCACAGGGTTTAGTCCTTGGCCTTTTGCTGTCTTTCTGAGGCTTTCTCTGCTCACCAGTTTCTTTCTGCCTCAGGGAGATCTGGCCATTAGTTCACCAACACTTTCTTCAGCAGGGGATACAAACTACTCATTGTTTTTTTTTTTAGCGTGAGGACTCGCTAGCATCGGAGCTCTCTAGCATGGAGCCCCTAGCATGCCCTCTCCCGGGCTCATCCACTTGTCCTTAAATAGGATCGCTCCTTGTTCCACCTGCTTCAGTTTAATTTGGGCTCTGCCCACTTAGCCATTGAAAACAATGCCAGGTCATAAAATCTTTCCTTGTTTCACCTGGCTTCAACCTTGTTTTTCAGTTCATAGAGACTCCCTGTTTTATGTGATTTCATCCATAAGCTGATAAGCTACTTGCTCACAGCAGTTGATCTTCATGCCACGGATTAAGAGACTGTATCAGAAACCTAGATATTTACTAAATCTAATTTATATAAATCTAACTCCCTACAAGAGATGGTGGCCACAGAGACCTGACAGGCATTTATCTGCCCATGGGAGAAATGTCTGGCTGGGAGTCACAGGCATCATTTCTTTTAATTGAAGAAACTCAAGCCAAAGCTTGTTTTATGCCTTTTTTCTCTCCTCCTAAAAATGGATTTTCTTCATAATTTCTCAACTTCAATAGCAATAAAATAGCTGTTGCATAATAGTCTTACACAAACGGAAACATCATTTTCCAAAATCGCATTTTCTAAGCATTAAGTTGAGCGGATGTTGGAAGCACCTTGCTTAAATCAAATTGTTGTGTGTTTTAGGCCTCAAATGGGAGTAGGCATGTTCTAGTCTGTGCTTGACTGATTTGGGTATTAATATCTATCTTTAGAAGGACATAGGATAAAGGAAAAAGAAAGAGATAAATCTTGGGGTAAATGTTCTATCTATGCCTGTTTAGGGAAGTCATCATGATTTATCAAAGGGTGTGGGAGCCAATAATGAAGAGAGAAAAGTGTCTGGAGAGATAGCTCAGGAGGCAATGGTACTCACAGTCAAGCCTATCTGAGGCTGATCTACAGGACCTACATGGTGGAAGAAGACAACCAACTTCCACAATTTGTCTTCTGTCTACACCCACATACATATGCAAGTACATGCATAAATAAATAAATGTAGAAATGTTAAGACGAAAGCAAAGGGAAATGCTGAAACAGGGATGTGATCATAGACAAGATGGGACTGCAAGGGAGAGATCCCAGGTGCAGGATTTAAAGGACTTTCAAATAATTGGCATGAACACTTCCTATCAGTAGTGCACACAAGGCAGCCACCTTTTGGTTAAGTATTTGACATACTAGGTACCAGCAAGGAAATTGAGGCAGGACACTAGATGCCTTGGACGCAGGCTTATAAAGGTGAAGAGTCCTCCTATAGCACAGTCATTTGGATCTGGGATGTCCCTCAAAGACCCACGTGTTCCAGGTATGGTCCCCAGCCCGTGGCACCATAGAGATGTAGTAAAACCTTTAGGGTAAGCCTGTGGAAAGGAAGTTAGATCACTGAGGATGTGCCCTCCAAAGGGATAAGGGAACCCTGCTCTCTCCTCTTGTATCTTGGCTGCATGATGAATAGTTTTGCTTCATTCGTGCACTGAGGTCAGCATGTGTGGCCTCAGCCCAAAGCAGTGAGGTTAGTGGAGTGTGGCTTGTCATTTCCAACACTGTGAGCCACAAAAAGACTTTTCCTCTCTATAAGTTGATCATCTAGGGCATTTGTTATAGTGCTGACACAGTGTTTTGAGAGCACAAAACTAATGAAAATGTCCCCTCACGAAAACTCTGAGGCAACGCATCAGGGGAAAGTCCAGACAGATGTGTGGAATGCATCAGGGGAAAGTCCAGAGAGATGAATGTGAGACTGGTCTACAGCTATTGTCACAGCCCAAGAAGTTGAAGAAGCCAACAAGGAGCCAAAATAGAGTCGTGCATACAGAACTACAGAAAAAAATTTGAGGCAAAGATCAATGATATCATGAAGGAAGAACCAGGGGTGTTTCTGAAGCTTGGCATATGAATGACTATGTCAGAAGGAAAGGGGCTCATGAACTTAAATATTCCACCTGTCTGTGTTGGACAGATGCATTTGGAATGAAGTTGGGCCATCTGGGTATAAGTGTGGAACACAGGTTTGACATTACCCATGAAAGAACAGGAAAAGAAACTATAACAAACAATAGGAATACAGCTAGAGAGACGGATCAGCAGTTAAGAGCGCTTGCTACTCTTCCAGAGGACCTGAGTTCAGATCCCAGCACACAATCAGGTGGCTCACAACTGCCTGTAATTACTACTCCTTGGGATCTGGCGCCATCTTCTGATCTCTGCAGGTACCTGCATGCAAGTGGTTCACATAAACTCATACATACACATAATTAAAACAATTATTTTAAGGGGAGAGATGCGGCAAGAGTGAGTAGAAAAAGAGAGAATTCCAGATAGGAAAAAAAAAGTGAGTTAAAAACATGTTGGGCATCAATGGATTTTGTTTTGTTTTCCTCTTTACAATAAACATTTGTATCTATTCCAACATCATTTCTCCAACTCTCTGGCACTAGCTGGGCATTTAACAATTCAAAATAATCCTTACATCATCTACTTGGAATTAACATCAGAGCCCACCAATTAAACAATTCAGTGCTACACTGATGTCATTCCTAAGTCACAGGTCACCTGCAACTCTCACTGTGGCTATAATTTGAGGGTTCCCATGACCCTCTCCTCTGGTTCAATAGTTTCCTAAATGTCTTAGAGGACCCAGGCAGGCACTTGATTTATGCTTATTCTTTTATCATGAACCTCCAGAGGAATCAGGTCACAGAATGAAGGCCAGAGCTATCCTGAGCAGAGAAACAATATCCCCATGGAGTTAGCATATAATGTCCCCCAAGCTGTCAATCAAGAAAAATGCAAAGAAATTAAAACCGAAGCAAATGAAACAAAGCTAGATCTATTTGGTAACAGCACTACAGTGGGAATAATAGGGCATTCCAACAAGAATATTGATGTTATGGTGAACTACGAGTATATTCAAGGGCATGGAGGCAAGCGGAAGTCTTTAGAGAGAAAGATCAGGGTTATATAACGTACCTCAGAAGGTAGCTGTGCTCACTACTACACTACCAGCATCGCACCTAGGCAATGTATTTTGAAACAAGCTCCGGACATGGTGTTACATACAAGATTGATATCAGTCTGAGGTTGAACAGGCAGGTGGTAGAGAAAGCCTCTCAGAGGCCTTTTGTGTGCAAGGCTGCTGTGGCTTTTATGCCAGCCTGTGTCACTGGCAATCTGTTGTGATAGTTACTATCAGACAACCACACATAAAAGGCCTCCTTTAAAAAATTTATTGGCTCTGTTTACTCAAAAAATGTTGACACAAGCAACTCCACCTTGATCAACTTCCCATGGCACGTGGATGTGTTTGCCAACTGGAAAGCTCTCCAAATCCTGTCCTTTAATCACTCCTTACACAAGGTTGATTTAATAATTGGCCACCGATGGCTAGCTGCCTCTTTCATCCCTCTCCCCTCACCAGAGAATTTGGGGCTGAAAGCCCTAAGCTTTTAATCAAGCCTTGGTCTTTCTCGTTTAGCAGCCTTCATGCTGCAGCTACCCAAGAGGCCCACCAAGAATGGCTTCATTAGAACCAATATCACTCCAGAATGTCCAAAGATTTTAGGAGTTCCATGTGTGGAATGAGAAACACAGCCTAGATACCACTCTGTGATGTCACAAGTACAATTCTAGTAAGAAAGGGAAGTTGCTGGCAAAGCTTTTAGAGTGGCTGGGGCAGCCATGTCCAGCAATATCGTGGGAATGGAACAGGGGTGGCTCAGAAGAACAGCACACTTAGCTTTCTCTTTGCAGTACCTGGGCCCCCTCGTTAGCTTAGAGAATTCCTCATCTCATTAGACAGAGGCTGATAACTTCCCTACCCACCCACCCCCCCTGCAACAAAGAAGCGTGAGCACAGAATCTGCCAGGTGCGCTGATTCTGAATCAAAAGCCAGGGTTGCTACAGGGTACACCCTGCACTGAGAGATGACAGCCCAACAGTTGCTACCAATCATGTCTGATACAACCCTGAAGAGGCTGGCAGGGGATTCCCTGAATCTGTTCCTAGAGCGACTTGTAGTTTATCCTTAGCTTTCTGAACTCCATTCTTGACTGCTGGCCAACCCCTGTGCCGACTGCCCCAGATTATCTGAACTGGGCAATAGCTGTCATTTCCTTTTCTCTTTTCTCTGTAAAGCAGCTAGTTATTTCTATCATTCACCACCTCTGTCTGGGAGTGATCCAGAAAGGCTGTCAATCATGGGAGGTGCAATATTGTTCAACGGAGCGTTTGATTTGACAGTTTGCTTAGTTATGACTTTAGGCAGAGCTAGTAATTGGAATAAAGTCATACCTGGAGTAGAAAGGAAGTCTAATCTTACCTAATCATACGTCTGAAATTAATATCATGCCACACAACAATAAAGATCTGATAGATGCAGGAATACTATTTACCAACGATGTGTTAAAAAAATGTAATGGCTTCAGCTATCAGTAACAATGAAATTATGCAATTTGCAGCCAAATGGATGGAACTAGAAAAGCTCATCCTGAGTGAACTAACCCAGACTCAGAAGGACACATATGGCATCTATTCACTTATAGTAGGATTTTAGCTATATAGTAGAAGGTATCGATAATACAACTAACACACAAAAGGGAACTTGGACATAGACTTCTTATTTTTAATTTTTATTTTTTATATATTAGTTATATTTTTTCCATTTTTTAGTCTTTTTTATCTATTGTATGCTTATTGGTTTGTTTGTTTAGTAGTTCTCTCTCCCGGGCAATGAGACACTTTTCACTGATGGTACTGCTTCGTAGACCAATGAATGAAGAGGCTCTTGGCCCTAATACGACCTCTCAACTGAGATGAGGGACTGTTATATAAGGACACCCCACCCCAGAGAAATGGAATGGAAGGGTTAGGAGGTAAAGAAAAAAAATGAAATGTGATGTTTCGGCCTTTTACTACTAATTGTCATAAACTGTTTAGGATAATTAAGAAATGCAAACTAATGGTTATGCAAGCCGGTCATTCTGTTAGGTACTATGACAGCCTATTATAGTTACTTGCTAAGCTAATCAGAAATAAACCTGCTAAGAGACAAGCAACATCTGCTTACCCTAATATAAGAGATAGATAGGGCCTCTTCAAAAACCTCAAGAGATCTGCAGAATATGGCATTCAAAGATGTTTTCGTAACTTTAGATTTTTTATATTAAGACATATCAACTCCTGACAGCACCCCTTATTCTCCTCCAAGTAGAAGATGAGCATCGAAGAATCTCCAGTGGGAGATGATTGGATTAGTCGCAAGCCTATCTCTTGGTAGGAAAAGCCCCTTGCTCCAACTGTAGACAGACTGCTGTCCAAAAAGGACAAAACCTGGAAGCAGGTAAGTCGACAGCCTAGCTCTGCCAAGACAGGGTAGGTAAGTCCTTCATAAATCCTGCTCTACAATCAATGTCTGTCAGAGAAACGGGGCCAAATGACTGAAGATCGATGCTGTAATGTATGGAGAGAAAACAGGAACTGTCCAGGCAGCCACTGGTATGTCATTTCTTAGTTTTGGAAGCTGCAGGCCCTGTACTTCCTATAAAATCAGATATATTTATCCCTCTCAGGTCTCTGAGGTGGTTGAAGAACAGATAGCTAGAGTCTCATAATTAAATTTTGAGTTGTTTAGGAGTCAATAGAGTGTTATAGATCTAAGAATAAACTTTTAAAATTGCGTTGCAAGTTAGTATGAATGTTGAGTCAGATATAGAACTTTAAACTCATGGATATATTTAGATAGTAGAATGTTAAAGTCAGGTATTAAATACATATGGACTGGACATTGGGTATGTACGTTAAGCCATATAACCCTCATAACTGTGGCCAATTACCTCTGTTGTACTGTATTGTATTTATTATTATAAGAGAAAGAGCGGATCCAAGATGGCGCCAACCATAGAGCAGCATTTGAGTAGTAGGTGAATGAGATTAGTCACTGTGGAGTGAAAGTGAGGTCCCCTAGCCTACAGTGAAACACAGACAGTGTCTGAATTCCCACAGCGAACATTGAGACTGGTCACCAGGTAAAACAGCCCACGCAGTTCCCGGGAACACCACCCTGAGATCAGCCAGCTCCGTCACCGGTCTGGAGAGGAGCTCTGGCTAGAGATCTAGCCCAGGAGCAGTTCCAGCCCACGGCTCCAGCCACAGACCAGCGGCCCCGCCTGTCTGCCTGATATCCAGCCTGCACTCGGACATGTACACCCAAGAGGGAAAAACAGCTGCACCACAAGAGCAAAGGTAAGTGAGATTATTTTTTCTGGAGTTACCAACATGGAGGCACAGTGTACACTGTAGCGGAGAGGCAGAGACCTAACCCAGTCACAGGAAAGCAATTAGGAGCCAAGACTGCCTGCAAACAGAGCTCGCGACGGTGTGTTCTCCCCAAATATTGGGGCAGGTGGGTCACTCACACTAGCACCCAAGCATCTGAGGCAGTCAGCAACAGGCACACTGAGGCCTGCATCTGTTGTGGGTGGAGCTCCCTGCCTGCATAGTCAGCCTAGCTGGGGAGCCAGAACGACTGGGTCAGTGAGAGAACACAGACCCAACCACAGCTCTCCCTGCCTTTCTGACAAGACCTGTCAGCTCCCAGGTCCTCAGAGGCTAGCCCTCTCCCCACTCCAATCCCCTCTATATTGGTCCAATTGGGTCACAAGCAGTTGAAGAATGCAGCAGCTACCCTCCTCTCCGAGAGCCAGTCAGTCTATTACAGGAACCTGTCCGCCATCTGGAGGTAAACACCAGGATCTCAGGATCAGCCAACCCCCAGGGCAGGGAGTTTTCCTGAGCACCAAGGTCAGGTAACAAAAGAAACAAACAGATAACACCTGGGTCCATCTGATGACAAAAGGTCAGCCCATGAACATGGTAAAAAAAAAACCCAAAACAATAGGATGTTTCCAGATCCTAGCAATAATGCTACAGACAACTCTGTACAGCTGAACACAATTGAAGCAAAGGAAAATGACCTTAATCCTACTCTTACATTAATAATAGAAGTCCTAAGGGAAGAAATAAAATACCTCAGAGAGCAACAACAAAATACTGCAAAGGAGGTGATGGAAATGAATAAAGCGCTTAAAGGAATGGAAGACCTGAAAAGGGAAGTTGAAGCAATGAAGAAAATCCAATCCGAGACATCCATAGAACTGGAAAACCTTAAGAAAAGAATCGGAACTACAGACACTAGCATCACCAACAGAATACAAGAGATGGAAGAAAGAATTTCAGGCTCAGAGGATAAAATTGAAGAAATTGATACATCTGTCAAAGAAAATGTCAAATCTAAAAAAGTCCTGACACAAAACCTTCAGGAAATCAAGGACACTATGAAAAGACGAATAGAAGAAAGAGAAGAATCCCACCTCCATGGACAAGAAAATATCTTCAACAAAATCATTGAAGAGAATTTCCCAAATCTAAAAAAAGAGATGCCTATAACTGTACAAGAAGCTTACAGAACTCCAAATAGATTAGACCAGAAAAGAAAATCTTCCCGCCACATAATAATCAAAACACTAAATGTACAGCACAAAGAAAGAATTTTAAAAGCTGCTAGGAAAAAGGGTCAAATAACATTTAATGGCAAACCTATCAGAATCACACCTGACTTTTCTTCAGAGACTCTAAAAGCCAGAAGGGCTTGGACAGACGTCTTGCAGACACTAAAAAAACACAAATGCCAGATCAGACTATTATTCCCTGCAAAATTGTCAATCAACATAGATGGAGAAAACAAGATATTCCATGACAAAGGTAAATTCAAACAATATCTATACACAAATCCAGCTCTACAGAAGATGTTGGAAGGAAACCTTCAACCCAGAGAGGTTAACTACACACAAGAAAGCACAGGAAGCAAATAGCATACCTGCAGCAAAATCAAAAGAAAAGAAGCTCACTCACACACTATTTCCACCAACATCAAGATGGCAGGAAGTAACAATCACTGGTCATTAATATCTCTCAACATCAATGGACTCAATTCCCCATTAAAAAGGCACAGGCTAGCAGAATGGATGCGAAAACAGAATCCCACATTCTGCTGCTTACAAGAAACACACCTCAGCAAAAAAGATAGACATTATCTCCAAGTAAAGGGCTGGAAAAAGATATACCAAGCAAATGGACCCAAGAAAAAAGCTGGAGTAGCAATTCTAGTATGCAACAAATTGGACTTTCAACCAACATTAATCAAAAGAGATGGGGAAGGACACTATATATTAATCAAAGGAAAAATCCACCAAGATGAAATTTCAATACTAAACATCTATGCCCCAAATGTAAGACCACCCACATTCATTAAAGAAACACTACTGAAGCTCAAATTCCACATTGAACCTCACACATTAATAGTGGGAGACTTCAACACACCACTCTCACCACTGGACAGATCAACAATGCAGAAACCAAACAGAGAAATAATGAACCTCACAGATGTCATGAATCAAATGGACCTAATTGATATCTACAGAACATTTCACCCCAAAACAAAAGAATACACTTTCTTCTTGGCACCTCATGGAACCTTCTCCAAAATCGACCATATAGTCAGTCACAAAGCAAGCCTCAACACATACAGGAAAATTGAAATCACTCCTTGTAACTTATCAGACCATCATGGAATAAAGATAGGCTTCAACAATAACAAAAACAACAGAGCGCCTGCAAAAACATGGAAACTGATCAACTCTCTCCTCAATGACCTCTGGGTCAGGGAAGAAATAAAAAAAGAAATTAAAGTCTTCTTAGAACTCAATGAAAATGAAGGCACAACATACCCAAACTTATGGGACACATTGAAAGCAGTGCTAAGAGGAAAGTTTATAGCTCTAAGTGCCTTCAAAAAGAAACTGGAGAATTCCTATACTAGCCTCCTAAAAGCACACCTGAAAGAGCTAGAACAAAAAGAAGCAAACACTCCCAAGAGGAGCAGACGAGAGGAAATTATCAAACTCAGGGCTGAAATCAACAACTTAGAAACAAAAAGAACAATACAAAGAATAGACAAAACCAAGAGCTGGTTCTTTGAGAAAATCAACAAAATAGACAAGCCCTTAGCTAAACTAAAAGACAGAGGGAAAATACCCAAATCAACAAAATCAGAAATGAAAAGGGGGAAATAACAACAGACATTGAGGAAATCCAAAGAATCGTTAGGTCCTACTTCAAAAACTTGTACTCCACAAAATTGGAAAATCTAAATGAAATGGACAATTTTCTTGATAGATTCCACCTACCAAGGTTAAATCAAGAACAGGTAAAGAAATTAAACAGTCCTATAACCCTTAAGGAAATAGAAGAAGTCATTAGAAGTCTTCCAACCAAAAAAAGCCCAGGCCCAGATGGTTTCAGCACAGAATTCTACCAGACATTCAAAGAAGAGCTAACACCAATATTCTTCAAACTCTTCCACAACATAGAAACAGAAGGAATACTGCCAAACACATTCTATGAGGCCACAGTTACCCTGATACCTAAACCTCACAAAGACCCAATGGAGAAAGAAAATTTCAGACCAATTTCCCTTATGAACATGGATGCAAAGATACTTAATAAAATACTTGCAAACCGGATCCAAGATCACATCAAAATATCATACACCATGACCAAGTAGGCTTCATCCCAGGGATGCAGGGGTGGTTCAACATTAGAAAATCCATCAATGTAATCCACCACATAAACAAGTTGAAAGAAAAAAACCACATGATCATCTCATTGGATGCTGAAAAGGCTTTTGACAAAATACAGCACCCTTTCATGATAAAAGTTTTAGAGAGATCAGGCATACAAGGACCATATTTAAACATAATAAAGGCAATTTACAGCAAGCCAATAGCCAACATCAAACTAAATGGAGAGAAACTTAAAGCATTTCCTCTAAAATCAGGGACAAGGCAAGGCTGCCCACTCTCTCCATATCTCTTCAACATAGTACTTGAAGTTTTAGCTAGAGCAATAAGACAACTAAAAGAGATCAAGGGGATACAAATTGGAAAGGAAGAAGTCAAAGTATCCCTATTTGCAGATGATATGATAGTATACATCAGTGACCCCAAAAATTCCACCAGAGAACTTCTACAGCTGATAAACTCCTTCAGCAAGGTGGCCGGATACAAAATCAATTCAAAAAAATCAGTAGCCTTCTTTACACAAAAGATAAATGGGCTGAGAAAGAAATAAGGGAATCAACACCCTTCACAATAGACACAAATAATATAAAATACCTGGGGGTAACTCTAACCAAACAAGTGAAAGACCTGTATGATAAGAACTTCAGGTCCCTGAAGAAAGAAATTGAAGAAGATATCAGGAGATGGAAAGATCTCCCTTGTTCATGGACAGGTAGGATCAACATAATAAAAATGGCAATCTTGCCGGGCGGTGGTGGCGCATGCCTTTAATCCCAGCACTTGGGAGGCAGAGGCAGGCGGATCTTTGTGAGTTCGAGGCCAGCCTGGTCTACAAAGTGAGTCCAGGACAGATGGGGCTACACAGAGAAACCCTGTCTCGAAAAACCAAAAAAAAAAAAAAGGCAATCTTACCAAAAGCAATATATACAGATTCAATGCGATTCCTATCCAAATACCAACTCAATTTTGTACAGATCTGGAAAAAAACAATTCTCTACTTCATATGGAATAACAAAAGACCCAGAATAGCTAAATCAATCATGTACAATAACAGAACATCTGGAGGTATCACCATCCCGGATTTCAAGCTGTACTACAGGGCAATAGTAATAAAAACAGCATGGTACTGGCATAGAAACAGACCAGTTGACCAATGGAATCGAATTGAAGACCCAGAAATAAACCCACACACCTATGGTCACTTAATTTTTGATAAAGAAGCCAAAAACATACAATGGAAAAAGGAAAGCATCTTCAATAAATGGTGCTGGTCTAACTGGATGTCAACATGTAGAAGAATGCAAATAGATCCATACTTATCACCCTGTACAAAACTTAAGTATAAGTGGATCAAGGACCTCAACATAAATCCAGACACACTAACATTAATAGAAGAGAAAGTGGGGAAAAGCCTTGAAATCATTGGCACTGGTAGCAACTTCCTGAATAGAACACCAATAGCTCAGCACTAAAACAATTAATAAATGGGACCTTATAAAATTGAAAAGCTTCTGTAAGGCAAAGGACACTGTCCTTAGAACAAAACAGCAGCCTACAGACTGGGAAAGGATCTTCACCAACCCAACATGTGACAGAGGGCTAATATCCAAAATATATAAAGAACTGAAGAAATTAAACATCAAAAAATCAAATAACCCCATCAATAAATGGTAACAGAGCTAAACTGAGAATTCACAAAAGAGGAATCTCTAAAGGCTGAGAGGCATTTGAGGAAATGTTCAACATCTTTGGTCATCAGGGAAATGCAACTTAAAACAACTGTGAGATTCCATCTCACACCTGTCAGAATGGCTAAGATCAAAAACTCAAATGATAGCACATGCTGGCGAGGATGTGGAGAAAAGGGAACACTCCCCCATTGCTGGTGGGACTGCAAACTTGTGCAACCACTTTGGAAATCAATCTGGAGATATCTTAGAAAATTGGGAATAAATCTACCTCAAGACCCAGCCATACCCCTCTTGGGCATATATCTAAAGATTCGAAATGAAACCACAAGGACATTGCCTCAACAATGTTCATAGCAGCTTTATTTGTAATAGCCAGAAACTGGAAACAACCCAGATATCCTTCAACTGAAGAATGGATAAAAAAACTGTGGTACATTTACACAATGGAATACTACACAGCTATCAGAAATGAGGAAATCATGCAATTCAAAACCAAATGGATGGAACTAGAAAAGCTCATCGTAAGTGAGCTGACGCAGTCCCAGAAAGATGAGCATGGTATATATTCCCTTATAAATGGATATTAACCATACATCTCAGAGGATAACTATCCTACAACCCACACACCCAAATAGATAGGAACCTAGCATATCTATCCTAGGAAAAATTCTACCCACCAGTAAGTCATGGAATCTGCTGCAGGTTAGTAGAACCCCACACCCTAGATGGTGTGCCTTATCAAGCTCCAGTATGAGTGGAAGCTCTTGGGCCTCACATGACGCAAGATCTGAGGGAGTATCATATGTGAGGGCCCACCTCATCTGAGGTGAAGGAGAGTACCAAGTAGAGGAACAAGGAGGGAGGGAGGGAGGGAAGGAGAGAGGGAGGGAAGGAGAGAGGGAGGGAAGGAGAGAGGAAGGGAGGGGCCAAGAAGGGAGGAGGGAGGAAACTATGTCCTAGAAGTAAATAATACTTTTTTAAGAAAAGAGTTAATAAGCTTAAAAATATAATAAAAATACAATATAAAAATTTCAAACTATAATTTACCAAATGTATAATTGCCTTACTGGCATGAAATGAAAATGGCCTTAATTTCAGATTAGAATGTTAGACTGCAGGTGGCTACAGAGATTAAACAAACTTGATAGCAGCTTAAAAGTTCTTTTTTTTTTTTTTTTGTAGAGGTATAGGCTATTTCCATGGTTTGGCATTAAAAAGCAGGTAACAGGTTTAAAACACTGTAAATAAATTAAAGGTGACAGCTGTTCAACCTGGTTTTACAAACCTCCAAGAGTTGAAAAAATTTAGAGCTAGTGTAAAATAATGCATGGTGTTAGCCCATGCCTTTACCTCCAGCAGAGACAGGAGGATCACTATAGAGTTAGTTGTCTTATAAATTCTAGAGTTACAAGAAACAGGGTGGTGATGGTGCACACCCTTAGTCCCATCATTGGGGAAGAATACACCCTTAATCCCAACACACTAGAGACAGAAACAGGCTGATCTCAGAGCTCAAGATCAGCCTGATACAAAACAAGCTCTAAACAGAGAAAAACTTTGTTCCAGGGCTGGAGGAGCACATCTTTAATCCCATCAGTTGGGAACCACATGTCTTTAATTCCAAAACTTAGAATGCAGAGACAGGCACATAGGATTTGGAAAGATTTAAGTTTAAAAGCTACTTACAAAAGGCAGGCTGCAATTCAAACAAATTGTCCTTTGAGATCTCAAAATATATACACTAAAGGTTTGTTTAGCTCCAAAATATCAAAATAATTTCTTCTTTAATCCGGATTGAAAGGTAATACTTTATATATTGTCAAAAAACCAAATTTGCTCCAGGAAAAATATTACTTGACCCCCCCCCCAAAAAAAAAAAGTAATTTTTCCAAAGGTTTGGAATAGCGGGGCTCTGTTCTTATATTTCCAGGAGATTTAAAGCATCCATTCAAGGAATCCAGGGACAACTGGACAACGGAAACCTCAGCAGAAAACAGATCAGACACCAAAGAAGACGAGTGGCCCAGATGATCCAGCCTTACAGACGTCTTCAATAGCAGTTTCCTCAAAAGTCTACAACCACAACAACTCAAAATCGCTAAGATCGTTCAGCTCCACAGACTACTCCAGCCAGATCTTCAGTAAAGCTCTGAAGATCAGCTTCTGTCTATGAACTTCTTAGGACATCTAAATAGCTGAGCACAAAAGGACTGAACATCAAATGATTCTATTAACATTTTTAACCATTTTTCCATTCTTATTTGGGCCCCAAACAGGTTTACTACGTCCCAAATCAGCAGGAAGTCATTTTAAGAGAACAACGTCCCATCCCCAGAAGGTGGGGAGGGTGTCCCCCCCCACTTTGGTTATTTGATAGATAATAGAAAATTTTGTTATTTAGAGGAAAAGACTACAAGCTGTTAAATGGTCTTGTTAAATGGGTTTTGGAGGTTAGACCCAGGGACTTCTCTCTTTTTCTTTTCTGTATCCTTCTTTCTCTCCTATATAGGAGTGAACAGACTTGAGAAAAATGGGACATGCGCATAGTATAGGAAAGATCAAGAAAAAAGGACAGATTATTGAATATGGCCTTATACCTTTGTATACTGATACAAAATTAATATTATATTTGGCTAAATTGGTATTGATCACTGAATATTAATGCAAAATTAAGATTGTATAGGGCTACATTGGTATTGATCTTTGTATATTGATACAAAATTAAGATTATTTTTGGCCACAATGGTATTGACCCTTGTATATTGATGTAAAATTAAGATTGTATTGGGCCACATCGGTATTGATTTTTGTATATTTGATACAAAATTAAGATTATATATGGCCACATTGGTATTGATCTTTGTATATTGATACAAAATTAAGGGTAACACTTCTTAAAGGTATTGTTCCTAGTAATGCTTAAAAATGAAATGTCAAGTTTTGGCCTCTTGCTACCAACCATCATAAACTCTTTAGGATAATTAAGAAATGAAAACTAATAGTCATGCAAACGTGTCATTTTGTTAGTTACTATGACAGTCTATTACAGTTGTTTTCTAAGCTACTCAGAAATCAAGTTGCTAAGAGACAAGCAATATTTGCTTATCTAAATATAAGAGATAGATAGGGCATCTTCAAAAACCTCAAGAGATCTCCAGAATATGGCATTCAAAGATATTATCATAACTTAAGATTTTTTGATATCGAGACATGTCAGCTCCTGACAGCACCCCCTATTCTACTCCAAGTAGAAGATGAGCATCAAAGAATCTCCAGTGGGAGATGATTGAATTTGGTGGTAAGCCTTTCTCTTGGCAAGAAAAACCCCTTGCTTCAACTGTAGACAGACTTCTGTCCAAAAAGGACAAAACTTGGAGGCAGATAAGTCGACAGCCTAGCTCTGCCAAGACAGGGTAGGTAAGTTCTTCATAATTCCTGCTCTACAATCAATGTCTGTAAGAGAAATGGGGCCAAATGGCTGAAGATTGATGCTGTAATGTATGGAGAGAAAATGGGAACTGTCCAGGCAGCCACTGGTATGTCATTTCTTAGTTTTGGAAGCTGCAGGCCCTGCACTTCCTATATAATCAGATATATTTATCCCTCTCAGGTCTCTGAGGTAATTGAAGAACAGATAGCTAGAGTCTCATAATTAAATTTTGAGTTGTTTAGGAGTCAAGAGAGTGTTCTGGATCTAAGAAGATATTTTTAAAATTATGAGGCAAGTTAGTATGAAAGCTGAGTTAGATATAGAACTTTCAACTCATGGAGATGGTTAGATAGTAGAATGTTAAAGTCAGGTGCCAAATACATATGGACTGGACATTGGAAATGTATGCTAAGCCATATAACTCACATAATTGTGGCCTATTTATTTCTGTTGTTTTGTATTGTATTTATAGTTATAAGAAAAAGAACCATTTTTTGGACTGAAAGGGAGAGCTGTTGGGGGGAAAAGAAATACCTTAAACTAAAAAAAAAAAAGAAGGGAATAGGATGGGGGGTTGAGGGGGAGGAGGGTGGAAGGGTGGGACTGGAGGGGGGAGTAGGGAGGGGATTGTGATTGAGATGTAACTTGAAGAAATAAAAAATAAATTATTAAAAAATGATGAAAAAAAAAGAAAAATGATGGGCAAGCTGGGTGTATTCACTCATGCCTTTAATCCCAGATCTCATAAGGCAGAGGCAGGTGTATCTCATTGAGTTTGTTGCCAGCCTGGTATATGCAGTAAGTTCCAGGACAGCAAGAGGTACCTTGACTCCTCTGCAAGAATCAGTCAAACAAACAAAAAAGGTAGAATGAATTCAAAGGTCTTTACTGAAGTTCCTGTAAAGAATTATACATTCATCTTCCAGAAATCTGGAGTGTGCCAGTTTAAACTGTAACATTAACAAGATCTTCCTAAAAGAGAATGCATGTTTAAACAGTTACAAATGAACAGATGAAAATATTAACAATATTCATATGGAAACAGAAACATAGGGCAGGAGAAGATGGCTCACAAGAGGTTTTGCTGGTCAAGCAAAACATTGGAGTCAATTATCACCACTTCCATGGGGCTCATAACTATCCGTTATACCAACTTCAGGAGCTCTGAGGCCATCTCCTCACTATTGTGAGGTCCAGGACACATGATGTGCATACGTGTGTATACAGACAAAATACATTTATTCATTCAAAAACATTTCAAAAGAAACACAAAAGGTAGGAAAAACTTCATAGACCTGCAATCCAATGACTTAAAAGACTCATGTAGTATTAATGTGAAGAATACATGTCATCCTGAGAAATAGAATATAAGTTCAGCCAACTTTTAAAATTCATGATGTGGATGAAGATGAGCAGAACAACATATGCCTGCATGTACAAAAACCTACATTTCAAGTCCATTAGTTAATAATATAAAAATAAAGCAAGCCAGGCCTTTTGGCCCACATATAATTCCAGAACTCTGCACTCAGAGTCAGGCATTAAGTTCAATGCCTACCTGGTCTACATACCTACTTACAGAACAGCCAGAACTACAAAGAGAACCTTTGTCTTTAAAATCTAAAATAACAAAATTAAAAATAAAAAGATATAAGGCTAGGAAAAGAGCTTAGTATTGAATACCAATTTTTTCTACTGTCCCTTATGTGACTTAACAATACAGTCTGTAATGGTGAAGGCATGACACCACAAGAAGGAAGGTGACTGAGAATTTTCAGCCAAACACTGCAGACACAAAGAACAGGACATGGGTTGAGTCTATAGATACTCAAATCCCATCCCCAATAAGAAATCAGGTAAGGCTCCTCCTACAAAAGTTTCCAAAAGCTTCCCATAGAAAGACACAAAGGAGAGACAAGTGTTCAAAGACATCATCCTATCTAGGAGCTTTTTTATTCAATCAACTACATTCTGACCACGGTCACTATAGGCTCGCCATAATGAAAATGCATTTAGTCTAAATTAAATGATCCTAATAGTCTGCAACAGCCCGTACAATGTTCAAATGTCCAAAGACCTGTTTGACATTCAGTGCAACATCTTGACTGCCACATCTTGTAATTACAAAAAAACAAGTTGTATCTTTACAACATATAATGGCACAGAATATCCCTCCCATTCCAATAGAGAAGAATGTGTACATAGTGAGGGAAGACTGGACCAAGGCATGAAACCAAACATGACAAACACCAAATCCTGTAGCTCTGTCTCAGACACATGGTGCTTCAGTTTCAATTTATTCAGTTCAGTTTCAAATTACTCACATTTATTTCTGCCCCACTTTGTTTTTCATTGTATTCCTAAATGAGTCATTAGTAACACCCATCCAACAGACTCAATATTCCATCTAAGATATCCTTACTCAATTCCTCAAGGCATAAGCAAAGGGCTTAGATTTAGATAGCCCTATCCTAGCAACTTCTCATATATCTCTCAGTTTGGATACTTCAGCTCCCTATGCATGTCTTCATGGTAGATTTCATCCCCATAGCTTCATGCAATAACTCTCATAGTATCCTTAGTGGAGTTCTAACTCTGCCAAACATAGACATCTGTAACAGAGCTGAATTGAAACCAGAGAGGAAGAATCCAAGGCCTTAAATTTTGCCTCTTTGCTTTCCAAAAGCAGCCCAATATGGGTGATATTGTCACATTTGTCTTCTAAATTGAGATGGAAGCTGCCACACTTGGACCATAGTTATAGCAGGTTTTATATGGAGTTCCTTCCTAGGACTAGGAATCACTTTGCCTTCTCCTTCCATTAATTTAAGGCTTAGCAGGTTGGAGTGTTACCCTTAGGGCACCTTCTTAGTCTTTCCATCCAGAGAAAGCAAGGGCCTTCTCTTTAATGGTGATAATCTCCATAAAAATTCCTGTCTGTCTTGCAGCACTTGACTGCCATTTAAAACTACCTAGTGCAGCTTATCTCTACAAACCACAGACTTTACATTTATTTCTGCCCCACTTTGTTTTTCACTGTAGTCCTAAATGAGTCGTTAGTAACACCCATCCAACAGACTCAATATTCCATCTAAGATATCAGCCCATTATATTTTAGGTTTTTTCCTTACTCAGTTCCTCAAGGCATCAGCAGAACAAGAAAGATCTGGGGTCAAAATATCACACAAAGCATCTCTAGCTAAATTTTTCATGGATCTACTTTCCACTGAAATCCTAAGACCTCAAGTTCTCTGTCTGCATTACTTTCAACATTCCACACTTCCAGGTCTCACAAGGAAGCGATTAAGCTCTGTGTACAGCTTTCCATGTCTTTTGTCATCTCAAGTACTTATGTTTTCCACATTCTTCCAAAAAAGAACATTCCTAAATTGTCCAGCAACAAAATCACTTTTTGCATACCATTTCTGTACTAACTTTCTTCTTGGCTGCTCTGATTGAATCCGCTAATCAAAAGCATCTCAGGCAATGAAAGTTTTTGTTGTGGTTGTTGTTGTTCTTTGTTTTGTTTTGTTTTCAATGGTTCTGTTAGAACACAGTCCATCATTTTGGGAGCTTAGGACAGAAACTCAAGCTAGAAAATAAACATAAAAACCATGGACAAACATTGTTTCCTGGCTTGCTCCTTTGCTTAGTCACTATCTCATGGTCAGCTAGCTTTCTTATCCAGCCCAGGCCCACTTACTTAGGGATATTGCCACCCTCAGTGGAAGAGCCTTCTCACATCAATCATCAATGAACACAATCTCTCACAGACATAGCAACCAGTCATTCTGATGAGGGCATGCCCTCAATTGAGGCTCACACAGATTCTCTGAAATGTTGAGAACTGAAGCCATTGAGGATATTATTGTTTTTAAATTTTTTTTAAAAAAACAACTAAAATCTCAATCATTCCCTTTTACTATTGAAGACTCAGGAGTTAGAAGCTGGGGTGAGGTAGAGAAAGCACTCAGCTGACTTTTCTGCTCTACCAACATCCTAAAAAAACAAAAGAAACTTGCCCCTAGAGGCATTGCAGATGTGACTGCTATGTCACATGTGCATCAGTAGGTGGCAGGGAGGAGAGAGGCTATATCTACATTTAGTGTTCTGCCCTATGAATATCTGAATAAATACTAGCCTAACATTCCTGGGGGGGGGAAGCAAGCTGGATACCAGCACCACTGTGGTGCCATGGGATAGTCTGGGATGACTACCAGACTAGTACCGGACAAGCACTGGATGGGCTCCCACACAGGAAACAAACCAGAAAGTAGAAGAACTCTGCCTGGCCCTGGATGAGGGCTGTGGGTGAGCCAGCACTGAGGGAGTGAGTGTGGGAGAGCCAGCCCTGCCTTTTGTCTGCTATGTGGAGGTGTTGGCTAGGGAGAGATGCCCCCCCTCCGTTTTGCCCTCACCACCATTGGCAGACAGGAGATCTGGCCCAGAAGGAGTCACAAGACCAAGAGAGCTGTCCCTACCCCTCACATGCTGCAGCACTCGGGAGAGCAGGCCCTGCACCTTTCCATAGTAGAACTGGCCAAGCAAGTGGGGATTGCAAGTCTAGAACCAGGGCTTTGGGCTGGCCCACCCCAACATCTACCCCATGGATGAACTGCTGGAGTGCAAGAACAGTTCAGTTCCACAACCCAGGACTGCAGGACCTCCACAACACGGGACAGTTACAGCATATCTGATGAGTTCCAGTGAGGTTCCAGTACTGACAGAGTATGGGACACCAGGAGCCTGGTACCAGACCAACAAACAAACAAAACCCAGCCTTGGATATATGAGACAAGAGCTAATCCACAGTTACCCTCCTGCCCGAGTCTCCTTTTCTAAATGTTTATTCAAACTTAGCAACACCAAAGATATTTTTAAGATTCTACAGGCACGGATTTTGACACATGTTTTCAAAGAGCTAGAGAATGTAGCCAGACATGGCGCCCTAGAGGCTTCTGAAGAAGTAACATTTGAGTTAAAACCTAGCTATTTAGAAGATAGCAACATGAAAGCAGAGGGAGTTGATCTTTTGAGCTAGAAAGTGATTTCCAGGTTAAAGTGTTTATTCAGGGTGGGGACCAAAGAGTCATTATACTGAACAATTGCAAGCAGAATGTGTGGACAAAGGGGAATATTGTGAGACATACTGATATACACTGCAGCTTCCACAATGAGCTGTTATTTTTTACGCTGGGACAGATTACAAGGGTGAAGGGTGGGTCTGGGGGGAGGTGGGAGATGAGAGGGAAAAGGGTGCATAACGTGAAATTCACAAAATAAAAATGTTTTCAATAAAAAATATATAAAAATTAAAAAAAAGACAAAAGCCCTCAAAGCAAAAAGCCAAAAGCTTAAAGCTAAAAATAGCCTTCTTCTTCTCCACACTGTCTTAAATATCCTTCTCTCAATGCCATCCTTTCTGTCACCTGATGTCTTGATCCACCTCTTGACCTAGGGTTTATTTCACTTAATCCTCTGTACAGAAAGCTGTTGGATTAAAGGTGTGTGCTGGGGCAGATTCATATCCAAGTACTTGTTTACAGTAAACAGAAATCTCTAAGATCAAAAGCTGAGACATCCCATAATAAAAACACAATATTCAATTCACAATCTCAGGGTTCATGATGTGATCAAATATTCTGCAACAGGATACAGAGACAATCAATTATGAGAAAGTTTTAAAACCTCAAAAGCAATGTGTTAACCACTCAATCATTTAAGTAGCAAAACCCCAAACACTGATGACTGCAACAACTGGAAAACACAGATTTGCTGTGAAATGAGGAGAGGAAAATCTTCTGGATCAAAAGGAGAAAACTAAAATTGTTTCATCACAGAAAGTCCCCAAACCAAGAAACACTCAAGGAACTCATAACATAATATAGTAAATTTGCAGAAGCAAAAATTGGTGAAGGTCTATCATTTTCCAGAGAAACAACAATGTAATTAGGTTATAATTAATAACATCACACTACATAGATGGCACTACTGGCTAAAGTAAACACAAAGAACTATAAATATAACACAGCCCTTTAAAAAATAACTACACTATTATAGTCAAAATCAAAATCAAAGACATCACTGACCAGGACTCACCCTGGGGACTCTTGCTTCTCTCCTTTGGCAATAACAAAAAGTGGATTAGTTGTGGAGGTCTATTCCAGTTGGAGAGATTAGTTTAAAGCATTCAAATATTTCAACATTGAGGGAAGTATTTTTGAGTAGTAGAAGTATCTCATTCTCTTATGATAAAGAAAGGGATGTCTGATAGGATCTTTTAGAAATCATTTTCTATGATTGATGACTGGATTCAAGTCTGCAGTAGTGTGAGGAAATGCAAACTTTTAAAAACCAAAATCAAGAAAACAGACTTTTAATGAAACAGTGTATGGTTTGTACTAGATATCCAAACAGTGTGTTTTGCACTAATTCCTTTATAAATCATAATCACTTTTTAAAACAAGTCCATCTCCATTTTTATGTATAAATTTGTGTTTGAAAGTGTCTTCCATGTGTGTACAGGTAATACAAAGATCCCCTGTATGTAGAGTAGCAGTGGTTATGAACCTCCCAACTTGGGTTGCATATTGGTATCTGAAATCAGGTCTATTCCAAGAAGAATATTTGCTGAATGATTGCTGAATGACAGCCCACATAGTTCTTTGTTTGTTTGTTTTGTTTTTGGTTTTTGTTTATTTGGTTTTTTTTTTTTTTTTTTTTGGTTTTTCCAGACAGGGTTTCTCTGTGTAGCAGTAAGGGCTGTCCTGGACTCATTCTGTAGACCAGGCAGGCCTTGAATTCACAGAGATCCGCCTGCCTCTGCCTCCCAAGTACTGGGATTAAAAGCGTGTGCCACCACGACCGGCATGTTTTTGTTGTTGTTGTTGTTGTTATTTTGTTTTGTTGTTTTTTTTGACATAGTTTCTATGTGTAGCCCTGGCTGTCCTGGATTCACTTTGTAGATCAGAGTGGCCTTGAGCTCATAGATATCCACCTGCCTCTGCTTCCTAAGTGCTGCAATTAAAGGCATATGCCACCACGTCTAGCCCACATAGGAGTATTTATCCAAAAAATAAAGTCTTTCACAGATTAACAACAACAATACCTAAGTAACTATAGAAATAAATGATCCCTGGGAACCTGATACCTCAATATTAAGATGGTGGATATGGGACAAAGCAGAATGCCTCCAGACCTTCCCTACTCCCTGATACCTGAGACTGAACACTCAAGGTTGTTCCTGGTGCTGCAGCTTCATTTCCCCAATCCATATCTCCAGTAGATATTACACAGTCCATCCGTACCTTCCTTTTTCTTCCTGACTTATTTCTGTGTCTGAAACCCCAAATATGGGCAGACACCCCAACTATGGGCAGACACCCCCTGCTCAAATACAGGCTGTGCTTGCCAGAAGACTATATAGTCTATCCAAAGACCTGCCTCACTATCTGTTACCATACATCCAATTCACACAGTAGCCCTTAGCACTGCAACAGAGTATCAACAGAAGTCTTCTCTCCTCCTTTCCTCCTGTGGATGTCACAAACTATCCCAACTGGACTAGAACATCAGAGGCAATTTCACATCTCTCCTGTCTGTGCCTCCTGTAGATTGCTAAGATTATCTTTCCCTGGATACCTTTTCCCCCAGCCTCCAACATCTGCAAGCATTTTCCCTTGAACACACCTACCAAGTAGGTCAGTAAAAGAGCAAATAACTCAGACAAAACACTCTCTGAAAATTCAGAGGGCAAATAGAAACCCGGGAATTCCCATCCAAAGAAGACGAACCCTAAAATCAGCACCTAGATCTATAATCGCCCCAAACCCAGATGCCCAGTCACCAGCATATCATAATCAAAAACATCTAGGGAAATATGTCACCAACAGAGCCAAGCTCCCTTACCACAGCAGGTCCCGAATACATCAACATAACTGAAAGCACAAGAAAAAGATCTGAAAACCAACGATATAAAGATGATGAGAGGTACGTAAAGACAAAATGAATAAATCACTTTTTATAATCCAAGAAAACAAAAACAACTGGAGGAAACCAATAGATACCTTAAACAAAGCCAAAAAAGCAAACAGTTGAAGACAACACATATAACTGTTCAACACCTAAAAATGGAAGTAGAAACAATAAAGAAAGCACAAATTGATGGAATCCTGCCAATGACAATATTAGAACAGCAAAGAGGAACTACAGCAGCAAGGTTCAACCACAGAAAAGAGAGATGGAGGAGAGAATCTCAGGCATTGAAGATACAGTAGAAGAAATGGATACACTGGAAAAAGAAAATGTTAATTCTAAAAAAATCCAGATACAAAACATCCAGGAAATCTGAGAGACTAGAAAAGACCAAACATAAAAATAATAGGAATAGAGGAAGGAGAAAAATACCACATCAAAGTCCCAGAAAATATTTTCCTTTTCTATGTTTGTTTCTTCAAGGCAGGGTTCCTCTGTGTAACAGCTCTGGCTGTCATAGACTCACTTTGTAGACGAGGCGGGTCTTGAACTCACAGAGATCCTCCTGCCTCTGCCTCCCAAGTGCTGGGATTAAAGGTGTTCACCAGCACACCCGGCTCCAGAAAATATTTTCAACAAAATAATAAAAGAAGAATTTCCTTACCTAAAAAACATGCCCATCAAAATATAAGAACCATACAAAATACCAAATAGACTGGACCAGGAAAGAAAGTCCCCTTGCCACATCATAATCGAAATACTAAACATACAGAACAAAGAAAGAATATGAAAATCTGCAAGGAACAGAAACAAAACAAACAACAAACTAGCCACATATAAAGGAAGACCTGTTACAATTATACCTATAGTCTCAATGCAGACTCTAAAAGCCAAACGTGCTTGGACACATGTGCTGCGGATTCTGAGAAACCACAGATGCCAGCCCAGGTTACTATACCCTGACAAATTTCAATCACCATAAATGGAGAAAATAAGGCATTCCATGATAAAGTCAAATTTAAACAATGTATGTCTACAAATGCTGTCCTACAGAAGATGCTAGGAAGAAAAATCCAACCTAAGGAGGTTAACTACACCCATGAAAACACAGGAATAAATAATCTCACATTATCAGGAAAACCAATAGAAATGAAGCACACACACACACACACACACACACACACAGACAAACTACTACACACACATACACACACAACTACACACACACCACCTCCACATACAACAACAACAAAATACCAGGAATTATTAGTCACTGTTCATAGACATCTCTCAATATGAATGACCTCAATTTGTCAATAAAAAGACACAAATTAACAGAATGGCTGCTAATAAAGAATCTGTACTTCTACTGCATACAATAAACACAGCTCAACATCAACTATAGACATTATCTCATGGTAAAGAATTGAAAGAACATATTTCAAGTAAAATTACCTAAGAAGCAAGCTAGTGTAGCCATTTTAATGTCTACAAAAAAGACTTCAAGCAAAAATGAATCAAAAGAGAAGTGGAGGGGCCAAGATGGCCACAATCAAGTTGGACACATTCTGATTGTCAGGAAGACCGATTGGACAATGCAGAGATATACTTCAGCTGAACAGCAGCATGTGAGGCACAAGCCTATCTGGGATTGCCCAGCAAAGCCAGGGAAAATAAAGAACTCGGTACTGGAAACAAACACTGGAGAATCAGAGTCACCAGACACGGGACACGGAGCACACCCAGCCAGGAGACTGCACTACCTGCCAGACTACTATACCCAACAAAACTCTCTATCAACATAGATGGAGAAAACAAGATATTCCATGACAAAACAAATTTTAAACAGTATCTACCCACAAATCCAGCCCTACAGAAGATCCTAGAAGGAAAATTCCAACCCAGAAAAGATAACTACACCCAAGAAAACAGAGGAAGCAAAAAATATCACTTCAGCTAAACCAAAAGATACACACAACCACCACCTACATCAAAATAACAACCTTTAGTCATTAATGTCCATCAATATCAATGAACTCAACTCCCCAGTAAAAAGACACAGGCTTTCAGAATGGATACGTAAATAAGACCCATCATTTTGCCGCAAACCAGAAACACATCTCACTAACAAAGATAGATGCTACCTCAGAGTAAAGGGCTGGGAAAGGTTTTCCAAGCAAATGGGCCTAGGAAGCAAGCTGGAGTAGCCATCCTAATATGAACTAAAATAGACTTTCAACTGAAGTTAATCAAAAAAGATAGGGAAGGGAACTACATACTCATTAAACAAAAAAATTATCAAGATGACATCTCAATACTGAATATCTATGCCACAAATACTAGGGCACCCACATTTGTAAAAGAAACTCTTCTAAAGCTTACCTTACATTGATCCCCACTCAGTAGAAGTGGGAGACTTCAACACCCCACTCACAATGAACAGGTCATCGAAACAGAAACCAAACAGAGAAATAATGAGCCTAACAGAGGTCATGAACCAAATGGACCTAACAGATATCTACAGAATGTTTCACCCAAACACAAAAAATATACCTTCTTTTCAGCACTGCACAGAAGCTTCTCCATAATTGACCATATAGTTGGAAACAAAGCAAGTCTCAACAGATACAAGAAAATTGAAATTATCTCTTGTATTTTATCAGACCACCATGGATTAAAGCTGGACTTCAACAACAACAGAAATAACAGAAAGCCTACACCTTGATGGAAACTGAACAATTCTCTACTGAATGACTACTAGGTCAGGGAAGAAATAAAGAAGGAAATCAAAGACTCCTTCAAATCCAATGAAAATGAAGGCACAACATACCCAAACCTATGGGACACAATGAAGGCAGTGCTACGAGGAAATTTCATAGCACTAAGTGCCTTCAAAAAAAAAAAAATTGTGACAGCTCATATAAGCAAGTGAACAGAAGAACTGGAAGTACTGGGGAAAAAAAAAAAGAAGCAAACACTCCCAAGAGGAGGAGAAGGCAGGAAATAATCAAACTTACGGCTGAAATTAACAACTTGGAAACAAAAAGAATAATACAAAGAATCAATGTAACCAAGAGTTGGTTCTTTGAGAAAATCAACAAAATGGACAAACCCTTAGCCAAATTAATTAAAAGGCACAGGGAAAAAAAACGAAATCAACAAAATCAGAAATGAAAAGGGAGAAATAACAACAGACAGTGAGGAAATACAGAGAATTTTAGGTCCTACTTTAAAACTCTGTACTCTACCAAATTTGAAAACCTAAGCGAAATGGACAATTTTCTTCATAGATTACACAGAGCTAAACCGAGAATTGACAAAGGAGGAATCTCTAATGGCAGTGAGACATTTGAAGAAATGCTCAATATCCTTAATCATCAGAGAAATGCAACCCAAGAGGACTCTGAGATTCTATCTCACACCTGGCAGAATGGCTAAGATCAAAAACTCAAATGACAGCACATGCTGGCAAGGCTGTGGAGAAAGGGGAATATTCCTCCATTGCTGGTGGGAGTGAAAACTTGTACAACCACTACGGAAATCAGTCTGGCAATATCTTAGAAAACTTGGAATAGCCATACCTCAAGACCCAGCCATACCACTTCTGGGTATCCACTCAAACGATTCCTCACCAAACCACAAGGACATATCCTCATTTATGCTCATAGTAGCTTATTTGTAATAGCTAGGAACTGGAAACAACCCAGATGTCCCTTGGGTGACTAATGGATAAAAAAAAAAAAAAATGTAGTACATTTACACAATGGAATACTACTCAGCTATCAGAAACAAGGAAATTTTTTGCAATTCGCAGCCAAATGGATGGAACTAGAAAAGCTCATCCTGTGTGAGCTAACCCAGCCTCAGAAAGATGCACATGGCATCTACTCACCTATAATTGGACTTTAGCCATATAGTACAGGATAACTATCCTACAACCAACACAACAAAAGGATCAGGAACATAGACTTTGTTACCTATTAAGGGGCAATTTGCCCTAGGGGTGCTACCATGTAAGCCCCCCAGGCAAGAGGAAGCTCTTAGTCCTCATATGACTGTTGAACTGAGAGGGACTGTATAGAGAGACACTCCACATCAGAGGAGGAGTGGGATGGGTGGAAGAGTAGAATGGGAGGGGTGGAAGGAGGGCACTGTGATAGAGATGTAACTTGAAGTAAACAACAATATAAACAAAAAAAAAGAGAGAAGAGGAAGGTACACCAAGATAACATTTCAATTCCTAACATCTATGCCTCAACATAAAAGCAAACACCATTGTAAAAGAAACACTTCTGCACCGGGCATGGTGGTGCCCGCCTTTAATTCCAGCACTTGGGAGGCAGAGGCAGGTGGCTCTCTGTGAGTTCAAGGCCAGCATGGTCTACAAAGTGAGTCCAGGACAGCCAGGGCTATTACACAGAGAAACCCTGTCTCGAAAAACCAAAAAGAAAAAAGAAACACTTCTGCAACTTAAACTACACATTGACCTTTATGTAGTGATAACAGGAAACTTCAATATCTCATTCTCACCAATAGGCGGTTCCAATAGACAAAAACTAAACAGAAAAATGCTGTAGCTAACTGACATTAAAAACCAAATGAGCACTGGGCATGGTAGTGCACGCCTTTAATCCCAGCACTCGGGAGGCAGAGGCAGGTGGATCTCTGTGAGTTCAAGGCCAGCCTGGTCTACAAAGTGGATCCAGGACAATCAAGGATATACAGAGAAACCCTGTCTCAAAAAACCTAAAAAAAGGCCGGGTGGTGGTGGCACACGCCTTTAGTCCCAGCACTCAGGAGGCAGAGGCAGGCGGATCTCTGTGAGTTCGAGGCCAGCCTGGTCTACAAAGTGAGTCCAGGACAGCCAGAGCTGTTAAACAGAGAAACCCTGTCTCGAAAAACCAAAAATAAAAAACCTAAAAAAAAAAAACAAAAAACCCAAATGAACCCAACTGATATTTACAAAACATTCCAGCCAAATTATATATATATATATCCTTTTCTTAGCAACTCATGGAACTTTCACCAAAAATGATGACATACTCAAACACAGTGCAAGTCTCAACAGATACATGAAAACTGATTTAATTAATGCCTGCATCTTCTCAGACTACCATGGATTAATAGCTGACAGAAACAACAACAGAAACAACAGAAAACTTAAAAACTCAAGGAAACTGAACAACTCTTTATTGGATGAAAAGTGTGTGGAGACAGAAATAATGAAAGAAATTAAGGACTATAGAATTCAATGAAAATTAATACACAACATATCCAAACTTATGAGACACAATGAAAAGTGGTAGTAAGACAACAGCTGATACCACTACGTGTATATGTTAAAACCTGGCGATATCTCTTACCAGAAACTTAACAGCACACCTGAAAACTCTAGAACAAAAAGTAAGCACACCCAAGAAGGAATACACAGCAAGATTAGATAAACAGTTTAAGTAGACCTATAATCCACAGTGAAATAGAAGAATCCATTACAAGACTCCCAATCCCCATCTCCCCAAAAAAATCAGGGCTTTAGTGCAGAATTCAATCAGACTTTCAAAGAAGACATAAAGCCAATACTGTTCAATCCTACAAAATACAAACAGAACATTACCCAAATCATTTTGTGAAGCCACACTTAGCCTCATAGCCAAAGCACCTAAAGAAATCAACAAGAGGTACAGACCAATTACTCTCATGAAGATAGATGCAAAGATACTCAATAAAATACTTGTAAATTGTACCAAAGAACAGATGAAAAAGATCGCCCACAATGTTTGAGGAGATTTCATCTGAGAGATGCAGGGATGGTTCAACATAAGAAAATCAGTAAATGTAATCCACTATATATAAATAAATTTACAGAAAAAAAAGCCCCACAAAAACATCTTATTAGATATGGAACAAGTCTTTTACAAAAATCCAACACCAATTCATGTTAAAAATTCTTGGAGAGATTAAAGATACAAGAGAAATACTAAACAAATAAAGAAAATTAACAGCAAGCCTACAGCCCACATCATATTAAATGACGAAAAACTCAAAACAATTCCACTAAAATCTGGAACACAGCAAGGTTGTCCATTCTGTCCATATCTATACAACAGAGTAACTGAAGATATGGCTAGAGCAATAAGACAACTGAAAGAGATCAAGGGGCCATAACTGGAAAAGAAGAACTCAGGGTATCCTAATAGGCAGATGATATAACAGAACACATAAGCGACCCCAAAAAATCTCCTACAGCTGATAAACACTTTCAGGAAAGTAGCTGGATCCAATATTAACTGAAAAAGAATCAGTAGCCCTCCTATATAAAGATGACAAATGGACTGAGAAAGAACAACAAACACATCATAATTCCCTCAAATGATATAACATATGCTGGAGAAACTCTAACAAAGCAAGTAAAAGACCTGAATGATAAAATCTTTGAAAAGGTTGAAGTCTTTAAGGAAAGAAATTGAAGAAAACATCAGAAGATGTAAAAATCTCTCATGCTCATGGATCAGTAGGACTAACACAGTAAAATGGGCATCCTACCAAAACCAATCTACAGATTCAACATAGTCTTGATCAAAATTCCAACAAAATTGTTTACAGACCTGTAAAAGAAAATTCCTACCTCATATGAAGTAAGTAAAACGTAGCATACCTACAACAATCCAGAGCAATAAAATAACTGCATGAGATTGGCATAAAAACAGAAACATTGATCAATGGAATCAAATTAAAGATCCAGACATAATTCCACCCACATATGGACATCTGATGTTTGATAAGGAATCCAGAAATACCCACTGGAAAAGGGACAGCATCTTCAGCAAATGGTGCTGGTTAAACTGTCTCTCTCCCTATAGAGGAATGCACATAGATTCATATTCATCACCTTGTACAAAACTCGAGTGCAAGTAGATCAAAGACCTCAATATAAAATCAGACACACTAAAACTGATAGAAAAGAAAGTGGAGAACAGCCATAAATGCACTGGCACAAAAGACAATCTTCTGAACAGAACACCAATGGTGCAGACACTAAGATCTTTTTTTTTTTTTTGCATTTTAAAATCAACTTTATTAGGGTATCATTTACATACAATAAAATACACATATTTGAAGTGCACCATCTACAAATTCTGACCATAATGCATTCCCAGGAAACCACCATCACAATCACTCAAAGATTCTCTTGAGGGCTGGGGAGATGGCTCGGTCAGTAAAGAGCCTGCTGTTCAAGGACAAGGGACTGAATTCAAATCCCTAGAATTTACATGAAAGTCAGAGACGCTGCACATTCTTGTAACTCTGGAGAGACAGGCAGGTAGATTCTTGAAGTTCATTGACCAGATAGCCTGATGAATTTCAGGTTCAATGGGAGACTCTGCCTCAAGTACATACTGATGGTCTCTTTCCTCCCCTCCCCCACATCTTGCACACACACACACACACACACACACACACACACACACACACACACAC
>CAJQZJ010033534.1:1104771-1128019 GCA_907164525.1 Lophiomys imhausi | reverse complement strand
CACACACACACACACACACACACACACACACACACACACACACACACACACACACACTCTCGAGTCCCTTGGGACCTTTCCTAATGAGCTCTCTTGCCTGGACCCAGGTTATCAGTGATGTATTAATTAGATGTGCCTTTCCTAGGATGTCTGTGGAATGATCTTAATAAACAGGTCCTCATGAAACTGAAAAGCTTCTGCAAGGCAAAAATCACAGTCAACTGGGCAAAGACAGAGCCCAAGAACTGGATTTTTTTTTTAAACCAAATTCACACCTCATAAAGGCCTAACATACAAAAAATATAAAGATCTCAAGAAACTAGTTGTTCCAAAAATAAAATATCCAATTAAAAAATTGGGCACATGGTGGCGCACGCCTTTAATCCCAGTACTTGGGAAGCAGAGGCAGGCAGATCTCTGTGAGTTCAAGGCTAGTCTGGTCTACAAAGTGGGTGCAGGACAGCCAGGGCTGATACACAGAGAAATAGTCTGAAAAAAAAAATTGGGAACAGATTGAAACAGAGAATTCTCCATAGAGGAATCCCAAATGACTGAGAAATGCTTAAATGTTCAGCATCCTTAGCCATCATTGAAATGCAAATGAAAACTACTTTGAGATTCCATCTTATACATGTCAGAATGGCTAAGATCAATGATCAATAATACAGTGGGAGCTCATGCTGGCAAGGATGTCAATAAGGGAGAACACTCCATCATTGCTGGTGGGAGTGCAAACCAGTACAGTCACTATGGAAATCAATATTGTGGTTCTTAACAAAACTGGGAATCAGACTACCTCAAGGCACAGTATACCACCACTCTTTGGCACATACCCAAAACACATTCAATCCTACCACAAGGATACTTGCTCAACTATGTACATAGTGGCTTTACTCATACTGGACAGAAATTGGAAACAAGTTAGGTTTTTCTTTCTTTTCTTTTTTTAAGACAGGGTTTCTCTGTGTAGCCCTGGCTGTCCTGGACTCACTTTGTAGACCAGGCTGATCTTGAACTCGCAGAGATTCACCTGCTTCTGCCTCCCAAGTGCTGGGATTAAAGGTGTGTGCCACCACGCCCGGCAAACTAGGTTTTTCTTAACTGAAGAACAGATAAAGAAAATGTGGTGCATTTATACAATAGAGCATGGTTATGCATATGTATCTACAGGTAATGAAAAGATATGGACATCAACAAAACTTATAAAGATTAGATCTGACCAGAGAGACCAAAGAGAACCTCCTATTAGCTGAGACATAAATGTCTTCACTTGATAAGAGTACTTTATTAACTGTCTAATGTTCATAATATTTCATTCCTTCATTTAGCATGGATAGAGTTTATGGTACGAATGGACTTCAAAATTAATATATGCTTTTCTTCCTCTTAAACTACATAAATGTCTTCACTTAATAAGAGTATTTTATTAACTAATTCATTCCTTCGTTTAGCATGAATGGAGCTTATGCTACAAATGGACTTCAAATTTATTATATGCTTTTCTTCCACTTAAGCTACATAAATGTCTTCACTTGATAAGAGTATTTTATTAACTGTCTAATGTTCATAATATTTCATTCCTTCCTTTAGCATGGGTGGAGTTTATGGTACAAATGGACTTCAAAATTAATATATGCTTTTCTCCCTCTTAAACTTAAGGAAAATTTTATTTTCAGAACCAAAGACTAA
This sequence comes from Lophiomys imhausi, assembly GCA_907164525.1. NCBI lineage: Eukaryota > Metazoa > Chordata > Mammalia > Rodentia > Muridae > Lophiomys > Lophiomys imhausi. The sequence goes on along the minus strand of CAJQZJ010033534.1, from coordinate 1,126,330 downwards.
ATGACAATAACAACAATACAAATAGACCAAAGGATCCAACCTAACAAACTGCTTCAATTACTAATTTTTCCAAATTATATATACAAATCAATTTTTAAGGGCTAGCCCAAAATGATCAATCAGAGATTAAATAACAAAAGCTACAGCTTCCCAAGAATTGGCCATTTTTTTCAATTTTTTAAGGATACCCCCAAAAATATATTTTTACCACTTATACCTAAGGGTGGGATAAGAATTTCATTTTTGTTTGTTTTTTTTTTTTTGTTATATGTTGTTTGTTGTGATTGTTTGTCATCGTCTAGGATGAATGGATATGACGAATGGATGTAAGAATGCATTTATTTGGGACAAGGAAAGATGGACTCAGGGATCTTTTTTCTTTTCTTTTCTTTTCATATCATTAAAAATAAAAATATTTCATAAATTTAGGATTATTTTAAAAAATCTTGATGCATGTTTATTGATAAGATTTAAGGTTATATATATTATTTTATATATTTATAAAAATTTAAGGTCAATTTAATAATATTAAATTAAAAGATATAAACATTACTATATATATAAATTTATGTTTATTTTGTTTATGTATTGTACATAAACAATTCATGTGATTTTTCTTAATATAGACACATGGGTATTGTTAGGAAAAATTGATTGTTTGGTGAGAAGGGAGGAAGTGTGGTAGGTTTAGTGTTAGCATATAATAGCATAAGGGAACTTGGAATAGGGCTGGACTTTAAGATAAAAGACTTACTTACAGGTACTTGGGAACTCACCAAGGACCAGGACCTCTTTGATCCTAATAGGGCTAGGGGCAGGACATGCCCGAGGTGCCCGCCTCCAGAGGTCTGCTGTCATTTCACAACTCTCTGCGAAAAGCATCTGAATGACATGCCCTGAGGCACCTGCCCACATCTTCAGACTGCCTGTGAGTTCACGCCCCTCTGCAAAAAGCTGTTTTGAAAAAGACTGAGCCCAGGGACGTAACTTGAAAAGGGCACGAAAGCTTCTGCTGATGGGTGAAGATATTTAAGGCAGGATTCATGTGGATGGAGGGGGGCTCTCTCTCCTGTTCCTGACTCACTCAACAACATTTTCCTCAACCGGCAGAAAAACAGGAATCACAATCTCATCAGAAAGTTTCACCCTCTGATATTGACCAGGTTTGGGTCTGGAGAGGAGATGGAATGGATTTTCCCTGAGATTTGGGAGTGCTTATACTCAGAGCTCTGGGACTTTGGGCCTTTGCAGGTCATAAGCATCTGAATAGATGAGCCACCTGGGAAACTTTCATATCTTAATTGGTCTTAAGATCACAAAGGCGAGGAATGAAATTCAGAGACTTTAAAAGACTTTAAAACTGAAAAATTGTATGAAGACCAGCCATCCATCAGGACCCACGCTCGGAGAAAAATATTCTTTTGAGAAAACTTAAAATGCTTGTATTATAGGTACTAAGAAGTTTTAGGTGTTAGGTTTCAGAGTTAGGGTTTGGGATTAGGATTTAGGAACTTCATAGACAATTGTTAGGTAATTGTTAAGTATTAATAAATATATATGTGATAAATAAAAATTTACTGTTACAGAGTATTGCTCAGCCATTAAGAGAATGACAACATGAAACTTGGAGGAAAATAGATACAACTAGAAACACAAATATGGCATGCATTAACTTATAAATGTATATTAGTTATTACATAAATGACAAGACCTACAATCTACACACCCAGAGAGGATAGAGGAAAAGAGGAGGGCTAAAGGGTTGAAGGAAGGATCTCCCTAGAAAGGAGAAATAGAGTAGATTCTGTGGGTGAATCAAACAGGAGTAAGAGACAACAGTTGACAGGGTAGAAGAAGAGAGTATAGTACAGAGAGGAACAGCTGGAGTTAGGAGGCATTTGGGAGTTAGTGTAGAAACCCAGTGTACTGGTAACTTCCTGGTATCTATGAGGGTGATCTTAGTGAGGAATCCTAGAAATGAAGAATATGGAGTCTGAACTGGCCTTCCTTTGTAGACAGCCAGGTCTTCAGTGTGGGGACAAGATTACATTAAGTTGAGATATTGGCCAAGTAGGTACCATAGAGAATCCTAAACAACCTAGACTGATGCTAGAACAGAATGTTGCTCTCTGAAAACTGACAGCAGGGCCATATTGCTGAGGATGACTTCCACACAGCTCACTGAATGTAGAGAGTTTGAGCAGGTGCAGGCTTGGAGACTTTACCCCTATGCTCTAGTCTCTATGGGGTGAGAGGGTACTCTACAGGCTACAAAAAGAGAAACTGAACACCAACCCAGCCTAAAAAAACAAAACAAAACCCTCTACCTAAAATTTGTCTTGTCTGCAATATGTGCAGGGATATGGTAGTCACAAACTTGTTTGAGGGGCCAACCAATATTTGGCTTAACTTGAGGTCCATGCCAAGAGAGGGAACCCATGTCTTACACCACCTGAGTGGCTAGGATTCTCACAGAGACTTAAATGGCAAGCATGGGGCATGCAAGGGTCTGCACCAAGTCCTCTGCTGATGAATGTCACCTTGGTGTTTTTGTGGGACCCCTAACAGAGGCAGTAGGTGTAGCTCTGACTCTCTTACCTGCTCTTAAAACACTTTTGCTCCTATTGGGTTGCCTTGAACACCCTCAAGATGAGGTCTAGTTATTTGCATTTTTGTATCTTATTTGGTCATGTTTGGCTCTCCTCTCTTGGAAGCCTGCTCTGTTCTGAAGAAGAAACACAGGATGGGGAGTGGATCTAGGGAAGAAGGGAGATAGGCTTAACTTACGAGGAGTGGAAGGAGGAGACAAAGTCTTCAAAATATATTGTATGGCAGTAACATATATTTCAATTAAAAAACATTAATCCAATTTTTCCTAAGTGAAAATGCAAAGAAGGGAAGCAATAATGAACAAAGAGAAGCGAAATAGTAAACACAGGGAAAGCATTATTTTGACAAATACAGTTCTCATTCTGTGTGTGTAGACAGTAAGCAACACAGGAATTTATTTCTAAGCTCATTCTTTCACCCTGTCTAGATCTGTGAAATTAGAAATTTTGATCTCAGTAATGTGAAGTATATATCATGCAGGAAACAAACACAGGACATTTTTCTTGTATTAGCTTTGACTAGTTTGGAATTACAGATGTAATTCCACCTTATTTAATTGAAAAAGAGTACTCTTGGTTCTCTTTAAGGAAAATTAATGTTTGAATAAATATTCAAATAATAGAAAATACATATGTAATGTTACACAGTATTGCTATATTATTTGGTAATTTATTAAAAAATATGTAAACTGATATATAAAAATATTAAATGTTTAAATAGGTTCTCAAAAGCAAAAATAAAGTGTTATCATCTAAGGTGGGTTACCTGATTAGAAGAGAACAAAGAAAACAAACTTCCCTAAGACTACTACTTTTTAATCCAACTATAATTTATTGTCATTATTTACATTCAAACAAAAGCCATTTTGTTTTATAACCCCTTAATTATTTTTTCATGCAATATGACTCATGGCCAGAAAGCTCTTATACCATCCAAATAAAGTGACTTTCTGCATTTTTATAGTATACTATAGTAGCACATTTGTTTATCATCTCTATAACACTCTTGCTACAATACCTTGATATTTAATTTTTCTTCTCCACATACCAGCTAGAAAATTCCTTGAAGGAGACTGCTTCAGCTAGAGTATGTGTTCTTTCTCCCTTCATTTTCTTTTGCTAGCTGTAGTGTAGGCAGGATGACTGAAGATCTCACACCCACCTTAAAAGTAAGAGTGCATTAACGATTAAAATCAGATGGGAGAAAGAAGTAGGTTGACACTGCTTCAACTGTAATTACATGGTGTTTGATGACCAAGACAGCACTGACTGTGAGAATCCTTTACAGGTGTCAATCCTTACAGCATTGTCTTCATTCATTTAGCACAATGTCCTCTTGAAGCTACCAGCTTGTCCTCAACAAATCAGCATTAAGAGTATTTTAAAATTTAGGTCACCATGAATATAATGCAATAAGCATGGGAATTCTAATACTTCTTAAAATTAATTTCAAGTGCATGAATATATACTGAGGAAATTGCTGGGTTCAATAGCAATTCTATCATTTTATGAGAATTCTGTATACTGTACACACATATAAACATGGATAGAATGAATATGTGTGTAGAGAATAACGATTACTATATTGTTGATGACAATGGAGCTGCTTGGGTGTAGGTAGTATGGGGAAATGCATCAGAATTCATATACTAAATACATGCAATTTTATATCACCTATAACAATACAACATGGTTTTAACTAATTTTAGATATTATCTGTGGAAAATCCCAACCTATCATTATCAGACTTTATTTTGTATGGTAATACATAATCCAGTGTCATATTCAGATTCATTGTTCAATGTTGGCCCATGTTTTATGTACACTTTTTGTCTTCTCAATTAAGTTATACTTAGTGGGTTAGTTTTTATGTGACCATAACAATGTATTCTGGGTCCTTAAAGTCCATACTTAAGTCTTCTTTCTATGGCTTTGTACATTATTTAACATTAGTTTCAGTTTCACACACTAACTATTTTGCTAAATGATGATTATGTAGAATAATATCTTTTATCCCTGTATACTACAGTAAACACTACCATTGAAATAAGGCATTTTCAAAGACAGAAAGATAGATGCTAGCTATGCTCAACTTGCAGCATAAATCCAATAGGATTTAAAGAAAAGCCCCATGTGGTAGAAAGAGACGGGAGTGTCTAGACACACAAGGGACTTCACAGGTGGCCGCAATTGGCCTCCTCTTACGACCCAGTCCCAGGGAGGAGCCATCACACCAGCTCCCGATGCTCAGCCGTCTACTCCTCCCCATTATAAGCAATGAACCTGCGCTCACCATGTCGCGACTTTGGAGCTTGCCTGAGCTCCTTTCACAGCACCCAGCAGCAGGGCTCAGAGCACACCATAGCGAAAACTCAGGTCTCCTTAGCTACAGAACGGAACTTTCAACAAGGCAGCCGGAAGAACTCTTCTCTAGACCTGTAGGCTCTGATTGGCCGGTGAGTTTTGAGTGACACGAGCAACTGTTAGGGACAGCGTAAGCTGTAGAGACACCGCAGAGTGGTTCCTGATCCAGGACTCCAGTCCAGGACCAGACCTTTTCGAGATATGCCCATCTGCCAAGACCCGCCTGCCTTCCCACCCAGACCCGGGCAGCATACGACACTCCAGCAAATAATGGAATTAGGGTTTCTGTGGTTATTGATACCCACCGTCTCATCCAATTAATCTCTCCCAATAATTTTTGCAACAGGGATAAGGAGTAGGAGTCCTGAAGGCACAATTGTGGCTTAAGTGGGGAAATTCAATCAGGATATAATATAGAGTCCAATGGAATCCCTTTTTACATGGAAGCCAGGGAGTGTGCACCAAAGAGCACCTGTGGCAGCTGCCTCAGGGACAGCGGCTGCTCCAGCGGCACTGCCCCTCGGGCGGAGGCGACTGTTGCACCTCCGCCACTCAGTTGCCGAGGCGGGCGGCGGTGGTGCCGCCCCTCGGGGGCAGAGAAGGTCGCGGTGGCAGGCGGGACCCACGCAGGGGTTGCCGCAATGGCGGGCGCGAGCCAGCAGATGAGGAGGCTGGGACCACAGCGGCAGGGGTGGAGCCGGCCGCGGTGCACGGTGCCACGAGGAGGGGCGGGGCCACGGGGCGGGGCCACGGGGCGGGGCCACGGGCGCGGGGCGGGGCGCGGACTGCTCAAATGGAGGCGACCCTGTTGCCAGCCAAGGGAGAACCTGCGGAGGCCTTTCCCTCTGGGAAGTGTCTCCGGCTCCCTCCGCCTCTTTTGGCACGGCCGAGTCCCTGGGAGGGCTTTCACACTGAATTTTAACATCTCGTTTCTTAGGAAGGCGGGACTGAAAACGGCTCTTCAGGACTGGGACTTACATAAGAGCACCTAGGCGGGAAACAACCCCATCCAGTATCTGGGCTCTGTTAACAAGTGTCTCCACTCGGTCCCAGGTGTCCCTGTCAAAGAGAATGCCATAGTCCTCTGGCAACCATGTGGCAACTTTAGTTAAATCCGACAAACTAAGCCCCCTGCTCTTAAGCAAAACTCTTAAGGACTCCAAGGAGGGATTAGGCAAGGAAGAAATAGACGTCCCCATAATTATTATTGTTAATTATTAATTATTTAATTATTAATTGAATTAATGACAATTATTATTGTTGTTGTTATGGGGGTACACTCACTGGCAGACCAATTGCCTGCTTAGCGATTCCCTCTCACCTGCTGCCTGTCTCCAGTCTTCTCTCCTCAGAACAGGGTCAGCTTCCCATCGATACCTATCCCCCTTGGCAAAACAAGATGCAGTAGGACTAAGCACATCTTCTGTTTTAGTTAGCAAAGACTGCATAATTAAGAGAAACATCTAAAAGCAGGCAGCAGAGCCAGAGATAGCCCCTGCTTCTGCTGTTAAGGGTCCCACATGAAGTTGGTGCTGCACACTGTTACAAATGTGCAGAGGACCTAGGTCCTTCCTGTGCAGCATCTCTGCTTGGCAGTTCAGTCTCTGTGGGCTCCTATGGGCCCTGGCTATTTGATTCTGTAGGTTTTCTTGTGATGCCCTTGATGTCCCTGGATCCTTCAACTCTCCCCCACCTTCTTCCACAGGATTCACCAATGTTTGGCTGTAGTTGGAGGAGGATCTAATACATTGGTTCTTGGAGGCTGATTTCAGCGCTAGAGATCTGGTTACTGCCTTTTCTGTGGCACTCTCTGATTGGTTAATTATAGTCACTGATGGCCAATTAGCTGGACAGAAAGAGTATAGGAAGGTAGAACTTCCTGGGTCCCACACAGAGGAAGTTCCCTGCCAGGTCTCAGGAGCAGAGGATGTCCATGTGTGAGCTCTGTGACCCAAGAAGGTATAACAAGCCACGTGGTTGGTTGGGATTAGGTCGTGTGGGATTAATTTAAGTGAGCTAGCTAAGAGTCTGCCCAGCTGAGGGCTGAGCATTGAAACATAAAAAAAAGTCTTAGTGTATTTAATTACCAGAAAAAGGTACCCAATGGTCCAGAGGCCTCAATCCAGGCCTACTGACCTCCCACAAGCCCCGGCAGCTGCCCCTGCAGGCCACCAGCAATTCTGCTAGCCTAATATAACAGTTTATATTTATTAATAAACATCCGGCAGCTGGCCCACCATCTACCCTGCCAGACTGCACTGCCAGGCTGCCCCACCAGGCCTACAGGCCTCTAAGGCAAGTCAGGCCTGCCCATCTTCCACCAGGCCCCCAGTTGCTCCACTGGTCCAATATAACAATTTATAGTTATTAACAAATATCATTGTTAACAAGGTTGCTATGGGTCTCTGCATCTGTTTCCATCAGATGTAGGATGAAGCCTCTCAGATTACAGTTATGCTAGACACCTGTCTGCAAGTATAACAGAATACTATTAATTGTGTCAGCAATGGGCTCTCTTTCGTGGCATGGGTCTAAGGGTGGGCCAGTTATGTTTAGCCTTTCCCTCAATTTCTGCTCCATCTTTACCCCTGCATCTCTTGGGAATTTCTATTATCCAAAGTTTCTAGTTCATCCCAGAGATGCACCTCTGATTCAAGTTCTCTCTCTCAATACCCTCTCCCTCCATCCTCCCATGACTAGATCAGATCCCTCCTGCTTCCCTACCCGCCCCCATCTCACCTAGTTACCTCCCTCCACACACTGCCCCATGTCTATTCTATTTCCTCCACCTAGTGATATTCAAGGGTTCCCTCCTTATGTCCTCCTTGTTACCCTCTTTGGGTCTGTGGATAGTAGCATGGTTATTCTGTACTTTATGGCTAATATCCACTTAGAAGTGAGCACATACCATGTTTCTCTTTCTGAGTCTGGGTTGCCTCATTGTGAATCATCTTTTCTAATTCTATACATTTGCCTGTAATTTTCATGAGCTCATTCTTTTTAATAGATGAGTAATATTCAATTGTGTAAATGTACCACATTCTCTTTATCCATTCTTCTGTTGACAGACATCTAGGTTGTCTTCAATTTCTGGCTATTATGAATAAAGCTGCTAAGAACATAGTTGAGCAAGTGAGCTATTGTTCAGCCTGGACTGGTACCTGGCACTGGTGCATCCTCTGCTGGCTGGTGTTCTGGTTAGCCACTGTCTGAAAGCCTGGCTCTGCTTGGTGTCCTGACTCTCCACAGCCACCCTGACCTTGCCATTCATTAAGAACAGGCAGACCTTCTGAATATCTGTCTCAGATCAAGATCACTTGCTCTGTCAGATGCTCTGCCTTTGCCTGAGCACACTTCCCATGGGACACCAGCCTTTACCTGCCTGGACACCAGCCTTTACCTGTCTGGTGGTCAAAACAACTGATTGTCCTTGGCTGCTTCCTGCCACTGCTGATCATGGAACTGTGCCATACAGACACCCTGTGGGCACTGGTGGCCACTCAGACTGACATCCCTCGTACTGGCCTCAACAGTGGCCACTTTCACACCCAGAAATGTGATGCTAGTGCTACACTATAGAAACCCATGCTGCGAGGCCTGGGGTGATATCTATGGAGTCTAGGAGCCCAACCTGGCTCTCAGCATCTTCAATAGCTGAATGCATGCTTTCACCTACTACTACATGTAGGGGAACTCAGGGTCAAGGGAGAGGCCATGTTGTGTTACTAGCCTGGGGTAAGCAGTTCCTCTCTGGTCTCCAGAGGAGTATGGAAACAAAGGAACGGATGGCCATTTGCTACTCTTTGCTTCTGTGACAGGTAGCCAAGTGGGGAAGGGGGCCTTTTGGGTTGATGGGATCTCACCTTAAACTATGTCCCTCTTGAACTGTCAGGATATAACCTTATTTGGAAATTAAGACTGTTATTAATGGAGCTAATAACCAGAAGACAGAAGTGAGGCAGTCTCTCTCACAGAGCCTAAGAGGACCCAGCTCTGGAAACCATGATCTTGTCAGGGTGCCTGTCAGAACTGTGAGACAATAAATATCAAACCTTTTGTTTGTACATGTGTGCATGCACAGTGTAGGTGTGTTTGCACACATGAATGAGCCTGGGGGTACAAGAAGAAGCCAGAGGGTGACAGGTGTCTTTTTCAATTCCTTCTCTACCTTTATGTGTGTGGGTGTTCAGCCTGCATATGTTTCTGTGCATTTATCTGGTGCCCACAAAGGTCATGTGAAGGTGTCAGATCCCCTGTAACTGGAGTTACAGATGATTTTGAGATGCTGGTGATGGAACTGTGGTTCTCAGCAAGAGCAGCTGTTGTTCTTAACTGCTGAACCATCTTGATGACCTCCACCTTAGCCTCGAACATTGGGTCTCCCAATGGGTTTGAAGCTCATTGCTTGTGGGTAGGCTGTCCTGCTCAGTAGTTCCCAAAATTTACTATCTCTGCACACTGCTCCTGGCTTGGATCCAGACTCAGGTCCTCATGCATGCACAGTAAATGCTACCCACTTACAGGCCTTACCTTCCCTCTATGCTTAGTTTTTTAAAAGCCACTTGATATTCTGTGATGTTTGTCCTAAGATGCTGCAAGGGGTGAATGAAAATTCCTGGGTCCACCTGGCTTGTGAGCTATGCTCCTGGGGTATGTGCACTTAACAAAGTCTCTCATGGGCTTGTGATTTGGTTCAGCTAGTAAGGTCACTTGCTAATAAGCCTGAGGATCTGAGTTTGAGTCCCTGGACTCACATGGTAGAAGTAGAGAACCCACTCTAACAACTTGTCCTCTGACCTTCACACATGTGCTCTGGCATGCACATGCTTGACAGTCCCTTGTGTCCCAGATTAGTATCCTGTCCTCCCCCAACTGCAAAGTCAAGCTGAAGGTGGAGCAATGACACCTTAGGGGGCTGGCCACTGTGCCTGTAAGTCACCGGTAGCCACGTCCTGCATGAGAACATGCTTGTGCCCTAAGAACTAGCCCTATATTCCTTTTTTGTTTGTTTGTTTGTTTTGTTTTTTGAGACAGGGTTTCTCTGTGTAGCCCTGGCTGTCCTGGACTCACTTTGTAGACCAGGCTGGCCTCGAACTCACAGAGATCCACATGCCTCTGCCTCCCAAGTGCTGGGATTAAAGGCATGCGCCACCACGCCCGGCAGCCCTATATTCTTGTAAGGGTCTGAGAATTGCTGAAGGAAGACCCCAGACTCAAATAGTATGCAAAAGCCAAGAGTGTTTATTCTGCAGAAAGAACCAGCCTGCAGAGGCCAACAAAATGGAGATGACCACCAGGAAAGCCTGCAGGTTCCTTTTAAAGCCAGTTAGAGGATTTCCAGCCACAGTTACATAATCTTTATTGGGATTGGCAAAGCTCATGGTAAGAGATACCTGTGTGGTTTTGATTGGTTTATAATTGATGGGCCAGAATGGTTACCTCATATCAAGTTTGCTTCATACCCGGTTTAACCTCAGGCCAGATGGCTAGGCAATTTCTTATTGGTTGCCCCTTCTTTGTGGTAATTCTGAGAAGTCTGACTGGCCTCTTGAGGACACTGAAACTTAAGGTCAACATAGTAGGCCTGATTCAAAATGGATTTGATTATTGCAGAATAATGAAAATTGCTGAAGACTGCAGGAGTCAGATTGTACTTACTAGTGGCCTCTATAGCAGGGCCACAGGACGTCCATCTGGCTAGCAGGGCTGGGTTTCTGCTGTGTGGATGACACAGATTTCTCAGTCTGCAGCAACCCTAGGCCTCTGCCTTTCAAGTGTGTGAGGTCTCTGAAGAGTCACCTCAGACCTGCTGAGAAGGAGAGCATCTTCCAGGTGCCAAGAGACATGGACTCATCTGTGGAGTATCCAAGTGGCCCAATGCATAACATTAAGTTGGAGTGCACTGTGAGTGTGTTGTGCTGATCAGACCACACACCAGCTTATTTGTGGACCAGCACAGAGAGTGTGGGCACTGGGACACCTGTGGGTATAACCTGGTGTCTTGCTCTAAGACATCACTGCAGGTGCTGGAGATGGAGGCTGGTGGCCCTTGCTCTGGAAACAAAGGGTGGGGCAGGAGGGTCACTAACTGGGGAGGACAGCTAACTGGATATGACAACTTTCAAACCTTTAGATTGAGAGCAACCTGAAGCTCAGAGAGTCAGAACCTTCTCAGAAGTTTGGAAATTTTGAAGAGGTTCCTTAATGAATTCTCAGGCACAGTGGGTCCTTACCACAGACTGAAACTTGAAAATGGTTGGAAAGGAGATTGTCACAGATTTGCTCAGAAATGTGGTAACACTGGGGAGCCCATCCTGAACTGCCCAGTGAACTGCCCCAACCCTGCTCAGGCTCAGACCCAAGCATTCCCTTTCCATAGACCCTCTCACCCTGCTCCTCCCTCCTTTGTATCCTGACTGCTGTCTTTTCTGACCTTGACTGTTCCTTGCTTTGACCCCTGATCTCTGATTTCAAGAGCAGACCCTTTCTGAAGTCAGGAGGGATGTGTCCTGGTTGTGGGAGGTTGGGCAGCAAAAAAAAAAGATTCCACAAACTCACCAGGAGCTGTGCTCTACCTCCTGCATGAGGGCCCTGAGATGTGGTGAAAGGACTGTGCACACATGACATAGAAGTTCAGGGCCTTAAGGGACCAAGGGTGACAGTTGGGAGGGTGGAGAGTGAGGAGCCAGGTAGAGAGCCTGCAGTTGATATATTTTTAAACCCCAGTTGGGAAGAATATCAGTTCAGTGTAGAGTGAAAAACATGGTTGGCAGGATAAGTTAGGTATAGAAAAAAAGAAACTTATTCCTGAATGGAACTCCAAAGTCTCAACTCCATTCACTCAGTCTCACTCAATTTCCTCTTAGTATCAGCTGGGAAGTGTATAGTCAGGTAATGGCATCCCAGGGAGGAAGCAGTATTAGCCAGACCCTTGAAACTCATTGTCCTCCCCACACAGAGTGAACATTCTTTTGCATCAAGAGAGGAATTCACAAAGAAACAAAAGTCTTGGGTGCTAAAATTCCTCTAAAGGGCAGCCCAGACTCTGTAGGCAACATGCATACATTTTCCGACTGACCTTGACCCATCTTTACACCAAGGACCCAGGACACCTGATGCAGAGAAAGTGCTGTGTGCAAGGCTGTACACTGTGCCTGTTTTTTTTCTTTTTGAGACTAGTTCTCACTATATGGTCTGGCAGTCCTGGAACTCACTATGTAGATCACAAGGCTGGCCCCAAATTCTTAGTCATCTGCCTCAAGAGCACTGGCATTAAAGGTATGTTCCATGAAACCTGGCCTAATATGCTGTACTACCTTTTTAAAAATTATTATGGGGCTGGAGAGTTGGCTCAGAGGTTAAGAGCACTGACCGCTCTTCCTAAGGTCCTGAGTTCAATTCCCAGCAACCACATGGTAGTTTACAACCATCCATAATGAAATCTGGTGCCCTCTTCTGGCCTGCAGGTATACCTGCAGGCAAAACACTGTATACATAATAAATAAATAAATCTTTTTAAAAAATTTATTATGTAATTGTAATTGCTGGCACAGGCCAGAGGTAGTGAACCGTCTGGAGCTGAAATTACAGCAGTTTTGCTGCCGGATATTTGTTCTGGAAATAGAACTAAGGTCCGAGGTAAGAGCAGCGTGGACTTTTAACTGCTGAGCCATCTCTCTAGCCCCAATAAATTTAATTTTAGATGAGCAAATTACTGCTGGGAAGTTGAGGTGCAGAGGCAGGTGGAGTGAGTTCAAGGACAGCCCGGGGTACACAGAGAAATCCTGGTCTCTAAAAACCATTAAAAAGAGAGAGCGAAAGAAAAGAAGCGCAAATTGCTCCCATCATTTATGACACTCATCTTTAGTCCAACACTCAGGAGATAGAGGCATGTGGATCTCTTTAAGTACCAGGACAGTCAGGGCCACACAGTGAGACCTTGTCTCAAAAACAGAACAAAAGTAAAAAATAAAAAGCCTGTCAACTACCCAGCCACAAGCATTCTGCTACAGCTTGGGATACAGACTAAAGTACACCATGGCTACTATTAGGTTAAGTGTTTCTTCTGTGTGGTTTGGAGATGGATCCCAGCCCCTCAGCAAGCTGGGCAAATCCTGCCCTGAGGCACAATCTCAAACCAGAATTTGCAATCCCTCAAGATAAACAAAAATCAGTTCAAAATGGTGCCCTGTGAGAGAGGGGCGCTGCTCTGTTTTAAGCCTTTTACAGCAGTGCTGGGCCTGGATGACAGTTAAGAGACTTCATTTTCTACCAAGTCAGGTAGGGTGAAGAGAGTAGCCCTTCCATGGTCCTGGGACTATGAAATTGGTAACTCCTGTGCTCAAAGCCCAAGTCAGTACTCAGGAATTTAGGACTATCCTCAGGTTCAAGGCAACTCCGTGGCCAGTCTAGGCTACATGAGACCCTGTGTCAAAAAAAAATGGGGGAAGGTTTGGCTGGTTGTCTGGCTCAGCCCAACAAATTGTTTGCTTGGTCAGCATGATTATTGGTTCTATCCCTGGAACGTGCACAAAGCTGAAAGTAGTCCTATGTTGGAGAACAAGCCTATGCTGCACAGACTGGGGAATTAGCTAAGTGGGCTTGGCTAACAGGCCCAAGGGTCATAGACATCCCGGTGTCTGCCCATTAGGTTTACAGGGAAAGCATTTCATTGACTGAGTTGTCAATCTCCTGTGCCCACTATGTTCTCCTTTCATCCAAGGAAAGTTAAATTTCTTCTTGAGGATCCTGGTGATCTCTTCTTCCATTAGTATTATCTGGGAAACCAAACACGTGAGTGCAATGCAGTGTACTTGTAAGTGTGCATATTGTGTGTGTGTGTGTGTGTGTGTGTGTGCATGTGAGTGTGGAACCTACACTAAGAACACAATCTTCTAATGAGCAGGAACAGGAAAGACTAGATGAAGGGGTGCAGTATCCTCTGATACTGTCACTAAAGGAAAGGATTTGACAGTAAATCTGCAGTATCACTTTGATGTCACTCAGATGACATCAGGAACCCAGGCAAGAAGGAGGGGTTAGAAACACGTGGACTTCCTGTACTATGATCTCTGTCCTTTTGGGGTTTCTTGCCATCTGCATGGCTCTCCGACACAGCCAAGGAAAGTACTTTAGAGTATTGTTCTGGGCCAGTCAACAAGAACTTCTGTCCAGGAAACAATATGTTTGACCCTAAGTGTTTCTGGGATGGTGTCCCCCTCCTCCATTCTGAGATCTCTGGTGTATTCTGAATACCTTGTCCATTAGATCTCCTCACAAATCTTCCTATGATAGGCACCAACTGAGTAGCAGGAGGGTTAATTTTGAAGGACAGAGAATCCTATTGCCACTTGATTTTCCTTCAGGAATATCAACTTTAGAGAGAAGCTTCCCAACATTGGGAAGATTTGCAAGTTTCACAAGCCTACTGATTATAGGCCCTCTACAGTGTGCATTGGTTTCCCTGTGGCAGTGTTTCTCTAGATATAAGCAGAGTTTAAGTCTGACATGTTAAACTCATGCAGGACTCTGAACTGTAGCAATAATCAGAATGTAGACTGCAGTGCTGTGTATGTTCCACTACAGGGCAATCTTGGCATTCATGGAGTGGACTTTTCTTCCTTGGCATTGGTTTTATTTGTGTGAATAGGCCCTGAATTTTCTAGCTAGTAGACCAGCAAGTTTGCTTCTGGCTTGCCTTTCCTTCTCCAAGAGAACTCCTCAAGAGAACTGAGGAGGCTGAAGGAAGCTACAAACAACTTGAAGCCATGGCATTCTTCAATCTAGTATCAAGGACTCCTCAGAAAAAGAACCTACTTGTAGCTGAGAACTCAACAGTGAAGCAGTTATCAACCACACCCAATGCATAGGATTCTGTCTCCAGTGCAGTGCTGATGCTGACTTCATGTCACACACAAGTGTTACTAATGATAATGCTCTGCTATGATGATGACAGTCCCTCTCTCCTCCTATTAGTCATTTGTTCTTCCATAAGGAAAATGACTGGGGATTTCCCAGTTTCACAGCCTGCACTGGAGTGACCAGTCATGAGAAAGAATTTTTAGGGGACATCTGAGTCAGTTTTGATGCCATTGAACAGGCAGATGATCCTTTTCATGTAGAAGACCTTTGAGACTTTTATTTCTTCAGGTGTGGAAATGTTTGAGCTGAGGAAAAGTCATGGGCCAGGCAGACAAGAGAGGTGAGTTAACACATAGAAATTGGGATTCCCTCTAACAAACCACGCACCCTGGAGTGCTTCAGAGAAGCCTGAGACAAATCCAGAGCTGATGGACATCCAGGAGAAGGAGTCTGAAAAGTAGTGCTTTTCTTGCTGGACCATCAAGGATATTTAGTGGAGATCAGTTAAGAGTATGAACAGACTTTTAGCCAAAGCCTATAATATGCCTCATCCTTAGCTTTGGAGAGAGCTTGACTTACAAAACCCCAGAGTTGCATGACTACATTTGTCATGAAAAGGCTATTAAAATCCATAACAATCTTTCTATCCTTTGTCGAAAACCACCCACAGGATGATAAATTTAGACTGTCACATAATGACTAGCCCAACCCAGGTGTGGTGGAGCATGCCTTTAATCCCAGCACTTGGGAGGCAGAGGCAGTCGGATCACTGTGAGTTTGAGGCCAGCCTGGTCTACAAAGTGAGTCCAGCACAGCCAGAGCTGTTACACTGAGAAACCCTGTCTCGAAAAACCAAAATTAATTAATTAATTAATTGGTTAATTAATTAATAATGACTAGCCCTTTTAAGTCACTATTGAGTAAATTGGGTATTTTTATGAATGAAAGAGTGATTTTCCGCTCTTCACTCTTAAGATCAGATTCATTATTCAGGTTCTGTAACTCCAGAACTCACTGGCAGAGATAGAGCTCTGCAAGTTGAAGGCATGGACTATACCGTGAGTTCCAAACCCTGGAGGCATGTGGATGGCTTGGGCTACTCTGTAGATACCCACTTTGTGGTAGAAAAACTATCCATACTGTATCCTTGAGGTAAGATATTTAGATACCAATAAAATATGGTACTCTGAATACATATTTCATGAAATGATTATGGACAAAATCAATGAGAAACAAAGGTGTGTTGCTGTGTATGTCTCTCAGGAAGTAAGAGCATTCATTCACTGTATATAAAGTAATAAGGAAATGCTGAGCTATCTGCCTCTGGTTTTCTTGAAATATAGCATCAGTGATAACTTCACAGCACAGATAAGGACATGTAAGTCATGTTGGGTCATGGCTTTGTTTTGTTTTGTTTCATTTAAAGATTTATTTTTTTTATTTGTAGATATTGATGGTTTTCCTACTGGATGTCAGTGAACCATATGTATGTAATTCCCATGGAGGCCAGAACAGGGCACCATACTCCACCTGGAACTGGAGTTAAAGAGGATCATTGTCTCTCATCATTATGTGGGTTCTCTGGGACAGAAATAACACAAGTATTTATTGAGAAGCCATCTCACCAGCCCCTACACTGACTTTTGCCCTTCCAGCCTTGTGTGTTGTATTAGTTGGACTGGTTCACCCACCAACCAAAGACAGACATTTCTGGAGACCTTCAGGGTCAGGTACTGAGGTAGCCATGCTAATTGTCTTAGACTGCCAGGCATCCATGCAGGGCACTCATAAGTTCAGGATCATGCCACAGCATCGCTAATTTTCAAGGCTGGAGTAGATCTCTCACATATCATTTAGGGTGACAATGAAGAATAGGCTGATCTGATAAAATGCAGAATTCAGATGATGCTCCTGGGAAAGGAGGAGGGGCAAGGACACCCTCTTGATGGTCCAGCTAAGCAGTGTTGGGAAGAAGCTTCAGACTAGCCACATCGGGTGGAGCCTGCAGCAGAGGCCACATGCCCCTGGCAGAAAGTGTGTCTGTGAATGGTGAGGATGGGAGAAGGGTGGTCGGTGCTGCTCATCTACCACAGCAGATCTCAGAGCATATTGTGGAGGTGATTCTTCCAGATGACTGCTTTACTCTTGTGAGGCTCCCCTGGAAGGGATCTGACTTGTGAGACTGTCATGGAGTCAGAGAATTAGTGTGTGGATGGAGTAGTCCTGAGGGTCCCCAGATTTGTGCTATAAAACCAAGGGTAAAAAGTATTATTTTGTGATAAAGGACATATATACAGAGAACATCAATAGTGATATATAGCTCATTAAGTTCTGTGTTTGAAGTGATTATCAGATGAGGTGACTCATCAGGCAAAGGAACTTGCTGTCAAGCTTACAAATAATTGAGTTCCCCATCTGGACCAACATGAAGGAGAGAGAAAACCTCCCACAACGTTTCTTCTGATCTTCACGTGGGTACGGTTCCAGGTCTTGGCCCACAGAAGCCGAGATATCTGGTTTCCCATACCTCCCTTATGCTAGAATCTCTCTATATGATGAACTCATGTAATTGTATTACTGTGTATTCCCCTTGAAATTTTTCGGGCTTTTATTATTTTACTTTCCTGGCTCAGAAGCTACAGAAACCAAGAAGGGCAGCATCAAAGCATTACCTAAAAAACAGGTTAAGGAAATGTGACCCACCAGGAATTTTTAACTGAGCTGAGATGGTTGTGAGGCACCAACTGCTCTAAAATGTCTGCTACACATGCCTGGTGTATTAGTTGGGTTTCTATAGAGTAGCAGAACTTATAGAACGAATCTCTCTATATATCCAATGGATACTTTTTAGAATGACTTACCAACTACAGCTGTGGTCCAGCTAATGGAACAATGGCTGGCTGTGTATGGGAAGGCTATAAATCCAGCAGTTGTTCAGTTCTAGAGGCTGAATGTCTCTGCTCATCTCCAGTACTTAGATTCTGTCTTCTCAATAAACAAACAACAACAACAAAATAGAAGATAGAAGAAAATTAAATGTGAAAAACAGAGATAGAGAGGAGAGACAGGAGAAGCAGTGATAGAGAGAGGAGGGAGATGAAAGAGAGACAAAGAAAGAGAGAGTGACAGATAAAGGAGAAGGAGAGGAGTGAGAGGGAGGAAAGTGAGATTGAGAGAAGACAGAGGGGGAAAGAGGTGGGAAATAGAAGAGAAAGAGAGGACATAGATCATTGTGTTACATTTCTGCAAATGTATAAAAAAATGAAAACTTTATTTCATAAGGTTTGCTCATTTTATTCTATTTAGGAGGTTGCCCTGTGTGTATGTTTATACATCACCTGTGTGCCTGATGCCTGCAGAGCCCAGAAGAGTGTAACAGACCCTTAGAACTGAAGTTACAGGTAGTTGTGAGCTGCTGTGTGGGTGCTGGGAACAAGTCCTCTGGAAAAGAAAACAGTGGCCTTGACAGTTGTACCATCTCTTTAACCCCCAAAAGGAAAACAATTAAAAAACATTGTTTTGCTTCTCCTTCTTCCTTTTGAAACAGGGTCTCCCTTTGTAGGCTACCCTAGACTCTATTCTCTTACTCTAGTCTCATGACGGCTAGGATTCCAAGTGTGTGCCACCTGGCCCAGCCTGCTGCCTCCTCCTGTGTTGTGGTTTGAAAGGAAATAGCCCACATAGGCTCATAGGGACTAGCATTAGAGGGTTCAACAGCTCAAGCCAGGCCCAGTGGCTCACTCATTTTGTTTACTACCTTTGGATCAAGATGTAGAATGATCAGCTACCACTCCAGACCATGTCTGCCTGTATGGCTCCATGCTTTCTACTATGACAATGATGGACTAAACTTCTGAAACATAAGTCAGCCCCAGTTAGTTAGTTATTTTAAAGTGTTGTTGTGGTCATGGTGTCTTCTAACAGCTGACTAAGAAGTTGGTACTAGGGACTGGGGTATTGCTGTGGTAGTGTAAGGCTGTAAAAATTAATGAATACATGGCCTTCTCCTCTCTGGTGAGAGACCCTGACCTCACTCCTTCTGGAAACCTTCCACAGAACTCAGTCCTTGAAAACATCAAAGCTTACGTAGCTGACCGGTCTGTTCAGACTCCCCTCCGGTTCCCTCCTCTACACTCCCCACTTGCTTCACCACCTAACTTAACATACTCTTTGTTCTTTTATCACCACCTGTGGCTGTTGCCTTGCCTGCTAGGAGGGGCTACTCCTTGGTGCCCCCACCTTTTTGTAGCCACTTGTGTATTTAAAGGGCCAGAGAACCATTTTACGGGGTTCATTCCTCTACAGGGGAATCGAACCCTGGTGCGTCAGTTTAATAAACCTCATGTCCATTACAGTGAATTGGGGGGCATTGGTGGTCTGTGGCGTCAGGATTCGGTGAGCCCCTCTTGGGTTCAACATTTGGTTCATTGGCCGGGAAGTGCCTGAACGCCCCCAGACCCCAAGACTCCAGGATTCAGAGGTATACATGCTCGAGCAACTCTGTTTGTCTATCTGTCTGTTCTGAGCAACTCTGTTTGTCTATGTGTCTGTTCTGAGCAACTCTGTCTATCTGTCTGTTCTGTGCGAGTCGCCATCTGTAGCCTGTAGCTCCTATAGTGGGGAGAATCTGTAAGAGACTCTCACTGTCTGTAGTTGGCAGGGCCAGCGTCTGTAGTTTGGGGGAAACCTCGTAAGAGATTCCCGTCTGTTTCTGAAGGCGATCTCACAACTTAAGTCACGTTGTTTATGTTCTATGTTGTTCAGTCTCCTTGTTTGTAATTTGTAACTGTTGCCCTTTCTCTGACAGTCTGACGATGGGACAGACACTAATGACTCCTTTGTCTTTGACTCTGAGCCACTGGACTAAAGTTAAAAAAAAAGAAAAGTAGATGACAAATTCTTGTGCCTACATTTCAGGTTGGGTGGCCACCCAAAAGATCTTTTTCATTAGACAAAGTTAGACAGGTTAGGTCTAAAATTTTTAATTCAGGACCCCACGGGCACTCAGATCAAATGCCTTATGTCTTGGTATGGAAGGCTTTGTCAGTCTTCCCCCCCTCCTCTGTGAGTTTGGCTTTTTGTTCCTTCCATAGATGTATCAGCGCAGCCACAGCCACGCAGCCGCAGCCCTGCCGGCCCTCCGCTCCATCTCGCCCCTCTGCTCAGGGCTCCACGGGACCCCCGCACCAGCCGCTGCAGCCGTGCCCAACACCCCCCACGGCCCCCACCACCACCACAAACGCTGCAGTCGCTGCCAACCCAGAGCCGGATACCAGAGAGTGCCCACTAGCCATGGACACAGAGTCCCGCCCCATGCCTGGGCTGCGATGCACGTTCCGAACAGCGCGCATGCCCCATGCCTTCCCTCCTGAGACCCCACGCTGCAGTTGCTGTCAATGCTGCCGTGCCGAGGACAAGCTACAAGCCACAGTGCTGAGCACTGTGCGCTGCACTCTCCCCAAGCTATTCCCCAGCCCTAAACCCCTAATAGCCTCAGAGAGTCTCAACAGCCCAGCCCTAAGCTCCACTAAAACCCCTGCCACAGGGACCAAAAAGTCAGAGGGCTGTCACCCCAGACTCCACTACACTCCCCCTCAGGGAGTGTGGACCCCCTGATGACCAGGAAAACTGGCCACTTCACCTCCTCACTATGAGGCCAAAAGATAAACAGACTGGTAAAAAAAACCCTCCTCAGACAATAGATATACAAAAATTAAGTCACTATTCACAGCCCTTGACATGGCGACGACGACGCCACCGCTGCGGTGCCCACCTTCTCTGCCTGCTTGGAGCGATCTGGAGCCACCGCCGTTGTGGCCGCCCTTCACCTCCATGACACACATCGCCGTGCAGGCCCTAGGCGCCGAGTGCCTACTGCTGCTGCCGCCGCCACCACCCGCGGCCCCCATGCCACAGTTCCTCCACCTGGCTGCTGGAAGAACTGCTCCGGCCCAATGAGCCTGGGACCCCGAACACCACCCGCGACGCACCCAATGGAGACTTCCAACTAAGAGAGTGTCTTCAGACCCTGGCGGCTGCCCAGTGCCGGGTGTCCTGTCAGCACCAAGCCAGGGCCTGGCTATAAAATAAAAAAAAAAAAAAAAAAAAAAAAAAACCACTAGACAAAACAGAGTCCCTGGGTTTGGGTCAGGATGGCTGGTCGCAGCGATGCCTCAGGAACCAACGCGCCCCCGACGACAAGATCCCGAGGTTGAGGCTCACCCGCCACCCACACCGGTAAGGGACAATGTTCACACAGACACACTGAGATGCCTGACACTGGCCGGGCTGGCCGCCGCACTACTGCTGGCCTCGGGCGGGCACGGCACCTCCCTGCTCTACCTGCCCTACACCCTACTGAAGGACCAGCCGACTGCCCTGGGTTTCGCCATGGCCCTGGTAATGATAAACTCACTCTGCTTCCTGGCTGTGGCCGGCACCTATGTCAAACTCTGCTATGGCCTGCCGAAGGGTAACTTTAAGGCCATGTAAGACTGCGCTTAAAGCTGCCTAAATGTCTCCAACTCAGTCTGCCTCTTATTTGCCCCTGGGTCCTTCTTCCTGCTGGCTCTGGAAAACAAGAGTCCATTCCCCAAATATGGTGACTGATGTGATCTTCACCCCCAAAATGGACAAAAGAATAACAACTCTGGTCAGTTGGTCAACTCTGGTCAGTTGGTCAACTCTGGTCAGTTGGTCAACTCTGGTCAGTTGGTCAACTCTGG
>CAJQZJ010033534.1:1085514-1104761 GCA_907164525.1 Lophiomys imhausi | reverse complement strand
GTCAACTCTGGTCAGTTGGTCAACTCTGGTCAGTTGGTCAACTCTGGGTCAATTGGTCTCTTGTGCTAAAGTAAAATGATCCTTCCCTGCTGGGATGATACTGCCAGATATTTGGGGACTGATTAAAAGTTACATTACACATATAGACCCCTGATTTCAGGATTGAAATCACTCACTTGAAGAAGAGGGGGATGTAAGGCTGTAAAAATTAATGAATACATGGCCTTCTCCTCTCTGGTGAGACCCTGACCTCACTCCTTCTGGAAACCTTCCACAGAACTCAGTCCTTGAAAACATCAAAGCTTACATAGCTGACTGGTCTGTTCAGACTCTCCTCTGGTTCACTCCTCTACACTCCCCACTTGCATCACCACCTAACTTAACATACTCTTTGTTCCTTTAACACCACCTGTGGTTGTTGCCTTGCCTGCTAAAAAAGGCTACTCCTTGGTACCCCCACCTTTTTGTAGCCGCTTGTGTATTTAAAAGGCCAGAGAACCGTTTTATGGGGTTCATTCCTATACGGGGGAATCGAACCCCGGCACGTCAGTTTAATAAACCTCTTGTCTATTACAGCGAATCGGGGGCATTGGTGGTCTTTGGGCATCAGGATTCAGTGAGCCCCTCTCGGGTTCAACAATGCTACTTGCTCTGATCCTCTGGAGGCCATTTTCATTCAGACCAACACATTTCACTCCCAAAAGTCTCCATAGTCTATCACAGTCTCAACACAGTTGAAAAGTCCACAGTTTACAGTCTCTGAAGCTCATGGAGATCTCTTAACTGTAACCCCTATAATATGAAAACCGAAAAGCAGATTACATACTTCAAACATATAATGACAAAGAATATACATTACAATTCCAAAAGGGAGGAAAGGGAGAGCTGTGACATAATACTGTACTGAAACAACACAGAAAATCTGCAGGGGAAACTTGAAATTCTGCATCTCCTAGCCAGATGTCAAAGTGCTCTTCAGATCTCCAACTCCTTTCAATTTTATTGACTGGAACACACTTCTCTGCTCAATGGAGCTCTTGGGAAAGGCCAGTAGTCTCCATAAATAGCCCTTTGACATTGCTCAGAAGGGGCTGTCACATGCAACCAGGAGGAGAAGGAACTCTCAGAGTGACTTTACCATTTTAATTGCTTCTATGTATTTTAAATGAAGAAGTTTGTCAAGGATCTGTTTGTAGAAGTCTCTCAGAGGAGAAGCACAGAAGATAGAGGACAGACTAGAAGTTCTCACAGGGATGATGGTGCACATCAGAGGTAAGCTCTGCTCTAAAGAAACCAGTGAACACATGGCCATTTACTAAGTAATAATACCCCATACCTGGCAGTTAAGGTGTGACCTCTGGTCTGATCTTTGAGGTGTTTCACCTTGTCTCTAAGGAAGGGGATACCACAAGGTTGAGATTCATCCACAGGGCTGTGGTTTCAGATCCATTTCCTCAAAATCTAAGGTTCAGTGTCTATGTGAGAACTAATGTGAAAGGACTTCTCTTGGCTGTACACTATCTATTTGAATTTAAATGACTTAAATGAAAATGAAATGGAAACTTCTGGTTTCCCAGCAACATGAGTCTTGTGATTACACAGCTGTCTTCAGACTGGCTTTGTAGCCAAGGTTGACCTTGATCTTAATATCATCCTGCTTCTATTTCCTAAACTCTAGGATTACAAGTGGAAACACCAAGGCCGGCCAAGACAGCACTAGCAATTGAACCCTGGGTTTCCTCCATGGTAAGCAATAAATGTGCAAAGGAGCTACATCCACAGCTTGTCTTTTCCCCTCTTTGCCTCTTCTTTTAAATCTCAACAATCAGCCTGAAGGCATTTTCTCTTGTTGACTCCACTATTCTAATTACCTCCTGCCAACAACTCATTACAATTTCCCAATAACCTAATGGCTGTATTGTATCTATCTTTAGGCATCTTGGGGAATTTTACTTTTTTTCCTTTTGTTTTGTTTTTATTTCTTAATCCATTTTACAATCCAGTAATGGCCCTCTCTCTCCTTTCCTCCCAGTCCTATCCTCCCTTCCCTTCTCCTCAGAAAAGGGGAGTCGCCCCTCCCCTACCAACACACACTGGAGTTCATCAAGTCAGATCAGGTCTAAGAGCAACTTCTTCCACTGAGGCCAGACATTGCAACCCCACTAGGGGAAAGTGATCTAGGAATTGACAACAGGGTCTGATTCAAAAAACAGACCCTCTGCACTTGTTAAGATATTCATGTGAAGACCAAACTGCCAATCAGCTGTATATGTGTATAGAGGGGCTAAGTCCAGTCAGCCTAATGTTTGACTGTAGGTCTCAGCATCTGTTTGCTCTGCTGCTGGGTGGAGCCTCTCATAAGATTGTTATGCTAGGCTACTGTCTGCAAGCATATCAGAGCATCATTAATAATGTCAGGGGTGGGCTCTCTCCCATAGGATGGGTCTCAGGTTGTGCCAGGCATTGATTGGCGCTTTCCTGCATCACTGTTCCATCTTTATCCCTGTAAATATTGTAGCTGGGAAAATTATGGGTTGAAGGTTTGTTGGTGTGTTGGTGTTCCCCTCTGTCCACTGGAAGTCCTGTCAGGCTTTGAGATGGCCACTTTCAGCTCCCTTTCCCTTACTCTAGAAGTCTCATCTAGAGTCACCCTCTTTTCCTCCTAGGAGCATACATACCCTATTGCAGGTCTCCCACTTATTGCCACCCATCAGTTTCCCTTCCCCCTTTCAGCCCCTTCACCTCTCACTCCTGCTTTCTCTCCATCGCTGATCCCCTCCCTTTTCCTCTCCCAACACCATCTCCAGCTCAGTTCCCTCTCTTCATCCACTTGGGGTGTCTATTCTGTTCCCCTTCTGAATGAAATTCAAGCCTCCTCCCTTGGGCCCACTTTGTTATTTACCTTTTTTGGGTCTTTGGGTTGTAGCATGGTTGTCCTATGCTATATGGTTAATATCCACTTACAAGTGAGTGCATATCATGTGTGTCTTTCTGGGTCTGGGTTGCCTCATACAGAATGAGCTTTTCTAGTTCCATCCATTTGCCTGAAATTGCATGATTTCCTTGTTTATAATAGTTGAATAGTATTCCATTGTGTAAATGTGCCGTGGTTTCTTTATCCATTCTTCAGTTGAGGAACATCTGAATTGTTTCCAGTTTCTGGCTATTATGAAAAAAGCTGCTATGAACATAGTGGGGCATGTGTCCTTTTTGAATAGTAGAGCATCTTTTTGGTAAATACCTAGAAGTTGTATAAGTGGGTCTTGGGGATAGAATTGTTCCTAGTTTTTTGAAGTACTTACAGATTGGTTTCCAGAGTGGTTGTACAAATTTGCACTCCCACCATCAGTGAATGAGCATTCATCTTTCTCCGCATCCTCGCCAGCATGTGCTGTCACTTGAGGTTTTGATCTTAACCATTGTAAAGTGTGTAAGATGGAATCTCAGAGTTGTTTCGATTTGCACTTCCCTGGTGACTAGGCTTGTTGAACATTTCTTTAAGTGCATCAACAACTAGGCACATGGCTTTTCTGAAGGTATTCCCCAACCCAAATCCCACATTATAGCCTCCTTGCAGTATCTTCCTGTGTGTACTACCAAGAACCTGTACTTGAAGCAGGTGACCATTCCTCCTACCCACTATGCCCTATGTAATTTCTCACTAGCAGTAATTTCTCAATGTGATGAAAATATGGGGAGTAATGAAGGAATGAGACATTCCTGAGCAGTGTTTGGAAAGTAAACACTCAATTCCCAACATAGGAAATATTAAGGGATTTTCAGTGAAGCAGAGAGCTGTCTCTAGTCTTGGATGGAGGAATTGTTGAAGGGTTTCTCTGAAAATTTCTTCAAGTGGCATCTTGGCTTCTGGTCAATTTGCTGAGAGCTAGTTTACAGGGAGGTGAGGGCAGATCCCTCTGACACCAGAAGTCCTGTCCATAGGTAATCTCATATCCTGGAGATCCTGGGCATCGTCTGTAATACTACCAGTGTTGTAGTGATACCAACTGCTCTTGGGACATTCGTCCAGTACATATAGTCCACACATAGACACATCGGCAAGGCTGAACAGGCTACTTGGGAAACAGAAGGAAGATCATAAAGAGATCAGAGAGAGCCAGAACGTGGTTGGCTTTTAGTCTCAGTCCTAGGGAAAGCACAATGAGTCCTGGACAGAGCATTGGGAACTTCCTGGAGGAGGGGGGATTGGGCTGGGCCTTCCAGAAATGGGGATCAGAGCTGAGAGTTCTGGGAAACAACTAGACATTCCTGTTTGTAATATTTCCTGCAAGGCAGAGATTCCAGAACATTAGTTTGTCTGTCCCTAAAGCCAGGAGCTAGCAAGGGCATAGCTATTGTACTGGGATCTCCTGGTTTTCACTCTTCTTGTATGGGGCAAATACAGTCAGGAAAAAAGGGAGGGACTAGTAAAATGTCTACACCTTTGGGTGGGAATCACTGCACTTATCACCCAACAGATTCCTTTTGATGCAATGACTGTCTGAAACTAGTAACAGTGAAGAAAGAAGCTTTTGACAAAGATCAGGTTTACAACAGAACTACTTTGACCACCACACCATGTGGCAGTACTCCCTTAGGTTTCTGAGTCAGAAGGTCTGGGTGGCAGGCAGTTCTCTAGTGAACTGTTAGAGCTAGTGATTGGACAAAGACTGACACTTTCCTGCCAGCTCTGATTATCATAGGCTGTTAATGGGATGACTCACTGAGTCTAGTGACCATGGTCTACTTGTTCCACAGCTTATTTATTTACACCCATGTGTCTGGAGTTATCTAACATGGGATCTAGGCATTTAATCATACCCAGATTGTCTGAGGACTCTGCCAGTATTCTCCTGATTTATGAAACCACAGGCTTGAATGTTCTGATGCCAAGATGCATTTTGTGTTGCCCTAAGTATGCCTGAGGAGGCTATCACCTGGGTCCAGTGAGGCATGTGCTAAGGGAGGCAGAGGACACTAGCACCTTCCTCCCTACAGATGGGAAAGTTGACATTCACAACCTGAGCTTTTGAGAGTAGGTAGGGCAAAGTCATACCTGTTATCTCAGTTCATGAATATCCTTTAGTGTGCTAGGATTGGAATGTGATGAAGTCTTTTTTAAGTCCTTTCTGCTGTATCTGGGTATCCTGGGCTGATATCGGGGAAGATGGCTTATTTAGTCTGGCAACCATAGTCTAGACCTGCATGTTATCTCCAGCAACAAGGCTCTAGAGTGACCAGACCAATAACATGGCCACTTCTGTATCACTGGAGTGTTTGTTAATTGTGCCAATATTCTCCCCTTGCCTGCCTTTCTCATGTTCTCCCTGTGTCTCTGGGAAGGCTCTTGGAAAGGGCAGTTTGGCTTTTGGTGACTTGGGGAAGTGCTAGTTATAAGATAGGTGAGGGCTGTTGGCAGTGACACTAATGGTCCCTTCTCTGGACATTCTGTTGTATATTGGAGAGCCTCTTCATCTTCTGTGCTGTCACCAGTGTCATGGCAACACCAACTGCTTTGGGGACATTTGTTAAGTGCTTATAGGGTTCACTGATAGACATGTTGGCAGAATTGAGCACATTGATTGGCAGAGAGAGATCTCTGGCTTTCTAAAGAGGAGGTGGTACTTAAGCTGGACCTTCCAGAATGGGGTTCAGTATCTTGGTTCTTCTAGGAAGCAATGGGCCTATTCTACTTCTTTGGGTTCCTACAGAGCAGACTCAGAGTGAGGGATTTCTGCTGATTTGTTTGGCATAGGGCAAGGAATCCTTAAGGTTACAGCTGCTGTGCTGGGAGCTCCTTAATTTCAGTCTGAATGACAAAGGAGGCTAGTGGGAAGCACAGAATGACTAATGAGGTGTCCCTGTCAAGGGAGGGTATTTCTTCACTTCATTCTCAGTGAATTACTTTAGGTTTCATGAGTATCTGACATGAATACAAGGGAGGGAAACTCCCCATCCATGCAGCAAGGTCTCACACATTCAGTAGCTTTGGTGCTCAACTCAGGTGATCAGGCTTGTGTGGTACTAAGCACTAAGGATCCCAAGATTTATTACAAGATTTACAAGATTACATCAGATATTGTTATGCCAAGTTCACAAAACCATAAGACAAACCAGGAAGACTCCAACTCAATGCAAAAGCAAAAGGATCTTTAATTGGAGGTACCAGCCAAGGCAAGGTCCATCACATGCTCTCCATGCAGGGAGTCTGTGAACGGCCACCAAGATGGAAAGTTTGAGGCTCTTAAGGGCTAGGCAAAGGAGGGGGTGGACAGTCAGGGAGGCAAGAGAAACATACAGAATCACATTTGGCCTTGTAAGATGATCTCAGAGAGTCCTCTGATAACCCTGTTCTCAGGAGGAGAAGGAAACTCCCAGTCAATAGTTTCATGATTAACAAGCCATAACAGCCATCTCAAGGCAATCCTCACAGTTTCCCAGAAGAGGTGTTGGAGATAGTTTATGGTCCAGGGTGGGAGTTAGTCTTGCCTGCGAATACCAAGAGGTATAATACTCAAGGCCTCTGAGAGGGAGGGAAAGCTAGGTTTTCAGGCCTTTTTTTGTTATTTTTCTTTTATGTTCTTGTTACACCAGATGTGGGTGGGTAAGAACTTGGACAGGCCAGTATGAGACTGGAGGTTTTGTTCTTTTAGTTCCCCCTTCTAATGGTAACTACAGAAACCAATCATGGTGATATTAGGATTTCAGTACCTTGAGCTGGACTGTAATATAAGATCGAACTTATTTGTCTCCTATGTCAGGAAATTTCCTTTACCCAGCATTTCAGCCCATTAGGTGGGACAATGGATGGTGTACTCTTTTCTGTGACTACTTCCAGCTGATATGAAGGTGTTGTCATCAGGGGGCCCAGAAAGGCTGAAATGCTAGTCAAAGGCTGGGCAATGGGGCAGTCATCAGAAGCATCTGATTAGTTGATCCAGCCAAAGACAGGGAACAATCCTATCAGCTGGTCTGGTTCTCATTAGCTTTTAGGAAGTCTAGTGCTCAGCAACCTGCAATCCATGGGTGATCCCTGGGTAGAGTCTATCAGCCTGGTGAGAATCTGCTGAGACAAACATAGACTGGAAACAGAAGTTAAAATTGTCTACTAATTGGAGAAAGTAAGGATCCCCATAACCAAGGAGAAAATCCCATTTTTAAGAATAGGCAGTTGTACTTATGTGGAATCCTCTTTGATCCAAGGCTGGTGGATCCAGGCTCTATGACTAGATCTCAGAGAGTTAATATGACAGAAACTTCAAAAACACCCTTGAGTTATTAATATGAACAATCCTTAAACCAAAAGGAGATTTAATGACTAATCATTAAGTACCAACAACTTATAACAGTAACATAGTAAGGGGGAAGAAATCTGAAGCTTTTCTGTGTATTTATTAACATTAACATATTTTTGTTTATATCTATTAATATTAAGACACTTTTAGACCTTTTTTTTTAGGTCTTTATAAATTATTTATCATCGGGCATGGTGGCGCACACCTTTAATCCCAGCACTTGGGAGGCAGAGGCAGGTGGATCTTTGTGAGTTCGAGGCCAGCCTGGTCTACAAAGTGAGTCCAGGACAGCCAGCGATACACAGAGAAACCCTGTCTCGAAAAATCAAAAAAAAAATTATTTATCATGAGAAACAGATGTTGTCAGGAGTGTCACTGTAGTGAAAAGTTACTTTTTTTATTTTTTATTTTTTTTAAACAATTTTTAAAATTTATTTATTATGTATACAGTATTTGCTCTACATATATGCCCAGGCAGATCTCAATGTAGATGGCTGTGAGCCACCATGTGGTTGCTGGGAATTGAACTCAGGACCTTGGGAAGAACAGCCAGTACTCTTAACCTCTGAGCCACCTCTCCAGCCCGAAAAGTTACTTTTTTAACATAAAGCCTGTAGACAAGGCAAACTTCCTTCTTTTAATAAAAGATATTTGGTAGTCTTAACTAGCTAATAAATTAACATGAATTACCTTGTGGTAAGGAGCTAACTGTCCATTTTCTGAGTCAGGTAACAAGGTAGACTGAGAAGGCATCTGAAGCCTTAGCTTCTGTTGCTAAACTGCTAAGTCTCTTATTAGCATAGTCTTTAGATCATCAGGGATCTGACAATGATAAATATCATCCAAGTAAGCAAGATCAAATCAGTTTTTGAATCTATAAGAAATGACAGCCTTTACTTTGACAGCCATCCGTTGTTCCTCTGTATCCATGGGCATCTATTTTTGGCCACCAGTGTCAAGGTATGACAGACTTTTTGTGAGACAGGAATTATGAAGAATTGCTTACCTTGTCTTGGCAAAGTTCAGCAGTCGACTTCTCCGTCCATGTCCAGCCTGTGGACAGTATGTTGTCCGTCATTGAGGCAAAGGGCAGTTTAGCCCAGTGGCCAGCTTTGTCATACTTAAAACAAATCTTAGGTGGAGTTCTTCTGTGCCCTTTGTCTTCTTTGGAGGAAACTAGGTAGGAATGCTGTCAGGAGCTGACATGTCTATCAGAAAAAGGTTTTTGTGTTAGATATTTAAATGTCATTTTCTGCAGATCTCTGAGGTGTCCGAGGACCATTATATCTATTTAAGATGGATCTTATTTTTAGTTACTCTGTTTGACTATGAAAACATGTAAAACTTAATCTTGTAACCAACTGTATCAATTAGAGCATAGCCATAATTTAAAAAGATAAAATCAGGTTTCATCAGCAGTGTAAACAATATAATCTAATGTCTCTAGAATTAATATATTTTAATGTTTTAACTTAAAAGCATCTCTAGAATTATGGCTTAAAATTATCTAAACATATATCTTAATTATTAACCCTGGGCCTTGAGTTACAACCATATTTAATAACTAGCAAAGACATAAGTAGTTGGACATGCAAACCAGGATTAAATCATCATATAGTATGTGTAAATATACAATTTTGAATTTTTATCTTCATATAAAAATTTATGACCATCTAAAATATGAGATCTGTTGATTTTTCAGTCCAAAAGGAGGCCGTAACAACAAGCAGAATTTATCAGGACCAAGAAGTTTTATAATCATTTTATCTCATATGGTCATCATAGCAGGTTGTGAACCATATGTTCCATATGGTTATTATTTAAAAACATTTGTATTTATACCTAACAAACCCATAAGTTTGACCATCAACCTGTAAATCCGCATCTATAACATATCTTTAGCCATTTTTTGGTCATCTTTTAACCTCTTTCTAACGTTAGTAACTTGAAACTGTGTGTATGTTTATATATACATATATATATGTATATATTAGACATTTTTTAGAACCTCTCCTTTATAACTTGTATTTACATACCTTATTATCATTTCCTTAGACCCTCACAACTTGCTTAAGCTCTTTATTTCTAAACCTTACAGTTTGTATATCTTAAAAATTATATAGGTATAATATCTTACCTCTTAACTTTGTATCAATATATAAAGATTTAATGAAATCAACTATTTAGATTTCAAACATTGACAATTTAAACAAAACAAAATTCCTCACTCCAAGTTTATTGTGTCTCTAAAGACTTTTATAACTTATATAAAGTTATCTGAGTGAGGAAGTACAGGCAAATTGTATATTTTAGTCATGTATTATCTGTTTAACCTAGATGGTATATTTTGTGATAAATTAATATTAGTATTTGACATAACCATAAGTTTGACTGGCCACCTATCAATCTGTATTACTCAATTTTCTAAAACAGATTGTCATAGCAGTCCATAAAAGGATTGGGAATAACCCAATATTTTTAAATGAGCTGTATTAACATGATATCTTATAATAAATATTTATTAACTATAGAATAATTAGAACCCATCTATCCCTTGTTTAGGAATGGGATGTAGTGGTTTTTTTTGTTGTTGTTGTTTTGTTTGTTTGTTTATTTTGTGAAAATCTGCTTCTCGGTGAATTTGGGCAACGAAAACTTGTTAGGGAAAAATACCTGGTAGGTACAAGATGTCCAGATCAATTAAGGAAGAGTTTTTGTTGTTCTAAATTGTACCTTGAATATTACCAACGTCTCCAGTAGGCCTGAGAAGGTAGATAACCCTTCTTCAGCAGGAACTCCTGTCCCGATTTTATTGCTTTAGCATAGGGCAGGGGAAGACTTGTGTCCCCAACCCCCATCATCCAATCAGTGGAGGCGGTAGCCCAGAAGTGAGTGTAAGGGGGATGGGACTAGGGTGTAGTCGCCCCTCTTGTGCAGGGGTGAGTGCAAGACGGACGAGAGCGGGGCTGAGCCTCAGAAATCACATCGAGTAAACATCCGCCAAGCGGGTCTTTGTAATGTTTTATTAGGCGCCATGGGGAAGAAACCACGGCTGGGGACCTGGCGTAGCCGGGACACCCGCTGTAACTGGGGCGACCCATGGGAAGCAGCGAATCCTCTCCCCTTCTCCCTACCCTCCGCTTGGTGTGGCCGGCTGACCGCCCGACTGTTGGCCAGCTGGGGTGGATTGCGGCGGCGAGTCAGTGGGTGTGGGGGCCCAGGCGGCGCGGTAGTTAGTGCGGCAGCGGTGGCGGCCACAGAGGGAAGGAAGGGAGTGTGTTTGACTCCTTGGTTCCCGGCTTCGGTGAGTGTCGCCAGAGCCATTTGACGCCTGATGGGAGGCTCCTTATTTTTTTTTTCTTGGTCTGCACCAGTTCTAAGTGGACGGCTAGGGGTGAAGGTGACGCGCATCACTGGAAAAACCTCGGCCAGGGTACAGGTCAAGCAGAAAAGGAAGGAGACTGGCGCAGCCCTGCCCCTGCGGCAGACCCGGGCGCAACTGGCAGGGAGGAGTGCGGGGCTCGCCAGCGGATGCTGGACTTTCCGTATGCGCAGACACAGGAAAGGCCGGGCGTCGCCCGCCGACCCTCGCCTGGGGGCTCTGCTGGTGGCATTCCCCCCTCCGCCCTGCACAGGGTAGACATATCGTAGACCGCAGGGAGAGGGAGATTTTCAGTCTCAATCAAAAGTATAAAGTCAGTCCAGTCGGAGATCGAACCTAAGACTAGTCATAGTAACCAAGCAACTGCATAACAACAGTGCCTTACCAAATCTCAGGGCCAGCTAGGCCGACCCAGTTCCCGGTCCCTCACCAGGGAAGCAGTTCTGTTTTTGTTCAGAATTGTTTTAGCTATCCTGGGCTTTTTTGCTTTTACAGATGAAGTTGAGAATTGCCCTTTCAAGATCTGTAAAGAACTGTGCTGGAATTTTGATGGGGATTGGCTTTGAATCTATAGATTGCATTTGGTAGAATCTCATTTTTAAAAATTCATTTATTTACTAATTCAAGCTACATCTCAATCATAGCTCCCCCCTCCCTTCCTGGCCCCTCTCTCCCACTTCACCCTCTACCCCCTCTCCCCACTATCTTATTCCTCCAGTGTGGGGGGCCTCCACATATCAGGCCCCCTCTGTTCATCAGTCACATGAGAGCTAAGAGCTTCCTCTTGCTCTGGGGCCCGACTTGGCACCTCCACTAGGGCAAAATGTCTCACTAACAGGTAACAAAGTCCATGACTGAGACCACCTGACCCCACCTTGTTAAGGGATTTGTACAAGGACCAAGTTGCCTATCCTCTATATTTTATAGGGGAGGGTCTAGGTCAAGTCTAAGCTTTTTTCTTCTTCTTCATATTTTGGCAGTGTTTCAGTCACTGTAAGCCTCTAGGGGCCTGTTGATTCTGTTGATCTTCATGTATTGATCTTGACCTCTCTGGGTCTCTCTATTCCTCCTCCTTCTCTTACATATGGCTCTCAGACCTCCACCTAATTTTTTGACTGTGTGTCTGGCCATCTGTTTTGATCTGCTGCTGTGTGGAATTTCTCATAGGATAGTTATGCTAGGTTCCTGTTCCTTTGGGTCTGTGGGTTGTAGAATAGTTATCCTGTACTGTATGGATAACATCAAGTTATAAGTGAATACATGCCATGTGTATCTTTCTGGGTCTCGGTAAGCTCACTTAGGATGAGTTTTTCTAGTTTCATCCATTTGGCAGTAAATTGCATGATTTCCTTGTTTCTGATAGCTGAGTAGTATTCCATTGTGTACCAAAGTTTTTTTTAGTTGTTTTTTTTTTTTTTTAATCCAGTCTTTGGTTGAAGGGACATCTGGGTTGTTTCCAGTTTCTAGCTATTACAAATAAAGCTGCTATGAACATTGTTGAGCCAATGTTCTTGCGGTTTGGTGAAAATCTTTTGGATATATGCCCAGGAGTGATATGGCTGGGTCTTCAGGTAGAGGTATTCCAAGTTTTCTAAGATATCACCAGACTGATTTCCATAGTGGTTGTACAAGTTTGTATTCCCAACAGCAATGGAGGCGTGTTCCTCTTTTTCCACAACCTCACCAGCACATGCTGTCATTTGAGTTTTTGGTCTTAGAGTTAGAATCCTATTTTTACTGTGCTGATCTTACTGATTAATGAGCATGGGAGATCTTTTCACCTTCTGATATTTTCCTCAATTTTTTCTTCAAAGACTTGAAGTTTTTATCCTATAATTACTTCACTTTCTTGGTTAGAGTTACACCTTGATATTTTACATTATCTGTGGTTCTTGTGAAGAGTGTTGTTTCGCTGATATCTTTCCCCAGTCTCTCTTTTGTATATAGGAGGGGTAAAGACTTTTTTTTTTTCAGATAATCTTATCTACAGCCACTTTGCTGGAAGTGTTTGTCTGATGTAAGAGTTCCTTGGTGGACTTTGTAAGTTCCCTTATGTGTACTATCATATTATCTTC
The DNA here is from genome assembly GCA_907164525.1 of Lophiomys imhausi. NCBI lineage: Eukaryota > Metazoa > Chordata > Mammalia > Rodentia > Muridae > Lophiomys > Lophiomys imhausi. The sequence goes on along the minus strand of CAJQZJ010033534.1, from coordinate 1,092,009 downwards.
AAATAAGGATACTTTGACTCCTTCCTTTCCAATTTTTATCCTCTTGATCTCCTTCAATGGTCTTATTGCTCTAGCTAAAACTTCATGTTCTATATTAAATACATTTGGAGAGAGCAGACAACCTTCACTCATTCCTGATTTTAATGGAATTACTTTGAGTTTCCCTCCATTGATGTTGGCTATAGCCTGCTTAAATTGCCTTCATTTTATTGAGGTATGTCTGTTGTATCCCTAATATCTTCTCATCTTCATTATAAAGGGGTATTTGATTGTGTCAAAGACTTTTTGACATCTAAAATTATCATATGGGTTTTTCCTGTAATTTTACTTATATAGTAGTTTACACTTAGTGGTTTTCATATATTAAATAATTCCTCTATCTCTAGGATACATGATAGATCATCTTTTTGATGTGTGCTTGAATTTGGTCTGCAAGTATTTTGTTGAGTATCTTTGTATCTATGTTCATGAGTTAAACTGGTCTGTAATTCTTTTTGCCGAGTCTTTATGTGGTTGAATGTCAAGGTTACTGTGCCTCATAAATAAATTGGACAATGTCCTGTCGGTTTCTATTTTGTAGAATAATTTGAGGAGTATTGATAACTCTTTTTTGAAAACGTGGTAGAATTCTGCACTATACCTTTTTTTTTTCCTTGTTGGGAGACTTTTAATAACTGCTTCTATTTTACTAATGGTTATAGATCTACAGAGAACATTTTTTTCTTGTAATTCTTTTTTTTTTCAATTTGGTGAAGTACAGGTTTTTAAAATGTGTCCTTATGATATTCTAGATTTCCTCAGTATCTGTGGTTATACCACACCCACTTTTGTTTCTTATTTTATTAATTTAGATATCTCTGTGTCTTTTAGTTAATTTGGATAATGGTTTGTCTACCTTATTGTTTTCTCAAAGAATCAACTCTTCATTTTATATTTTATGGATGTTTTATACTGTTGATTTTTTTTCTATTTTATTGACTTCATCTTTCAGTTTGATTATTTCTTATGGCCTGCTCTTGGGTAACTTGCTTTATGTCTAAGTATGTGGTCAATTTTGGAAAAAGTTCCTTGGGGTGCTGATAAAAAGTTATATTCTTTTTTTTTTTTTTTGGTTTTTCAAGACAGGGTTTCTCTGTATATCCTTGGCTGTCCTGGACTCACTCTGTAGAGCAGGCTGGCCTCAAACTCACAGAAATCCACCTGCCTCTGCCTCCCGAGTCCTGGGATTAAAGGCTTGCACCCCCATGCCCAGTCAAAAGTTATAATCTTTTGAGTTTTGGCAAAATGTTCGGTAAATATCTGTTAGGTTTATTTGGTTTATAGTTTCAGGTGACTTCAGTATTTCTCTGTTTAGTTTTTGTCTGGGTGACCTTCACATTGGTAAGACTGGAGTATTAAAGTCTCCCACTGTCAGTGTGTGAGGGTCGATGTGTTTTGTAAGCTGTTGTAGTGTTTCTGTTAAACTGGATGTCTTTATGTTTGGGACATAGCTGTTAAGACTTGAAAGGTCATTTTGGTGGATTTTTCCTTTGATTAATATGTAGGGTCCCTCCCTATCTCTTTTAATTAATTTTGGTTTGAAGTCTATTTTGTTAGCTATTCAAATAGATACACCTATTTTCTTGGAATATCTTTATCAAACCCTTTACCCTGAGGTAATGTCTGTATTTAATGTTGAATTCTCTCTCTCTCTCTCTCTCTCTCTCTCTCTCTCTCTCTCTCTCTTTGGTTTTTCCAGATAGATTTCTCTGTCCTGGACTTACTTAGTAGACTAGGCTGGTCTTGAACTCACAGAAATCTACCTGCTTCTGCCTCCCAAGTGCTGGGATTAAAGGCATGTGACACCACTTCCCAGCAAAGTATGTTTCTTTTGTTTATTTGTTTTCGAGATAGGGTCTCGCTGTGTATCCTTGGCTGTCCTGGACTCACTTTGTAGATTAGGTTGGCCTTGAACTCATAGAGATCCAACTGCCTCTGCCTCCCAAGTACTGGGATTAAAGGCGTGCGCCACCATGCCTGGCGTAAGTTTCTTATATGCAACAGAAAAATGAATCCTGTTTTGACATCAATTCTGTTAGTCCTTGTCTTTTGGAGGGGGGTATTGAGATCATTGATATTGAAAGATATCAATGACCAATGACTATTAACTCCTGTTATTTGTTGGTGGGGTGGGTTAGGGGTGGGATGGAAGTGGTATGTGTATGTGTCTGTGTCTGTGAAGTTTCAGTGTGTGAGTTTGTGTTCATGTTGAGTTGTGTGTATCTTTGTGTGATTTAGAATGTGTGTGTGAGCCTCTAATATGTATGTTCACTTGCTCATAGACCACCTTTAACACTATTGAAAAACAACTTTAACGAGAAAGTACTGTGCCAGTTCTGTTTAATATCAGTCAGTCAAACATCAGATCCAGCTGCCCATCTTTTGCATGTCCATGCAGCTCACTAAAATAAGAGGCCACAACAACTGCTGTAAACTAAGTCTTTCAGGTATTTGTAAAGGCAACAGAAATCTTTTGGAGGAAACCAAGTGTGGGGTACATAAAGTTGAGGAAGAGGCTCCAGAGGCACAATCAAAGTGATTGAGAGATAGGAAAAACTTGCTGAGGGTTTGTGACCCTTCTCTCTTCTTGGTGAATGGTGACTGCCAACTGGATAGTCTGGTGGCTCACTGTGTCTTCTCTGCACCCTGCTTTATTCTCATTCTCATTGCCTATTACCATTTTCTTTCGAACTTTGCCTAACTATTGCTCAGTTAACCTTGACCTTGAAGCTTGACCTTAATTTTATTCTCTGAGAGATTCTGAATTATAGAGGTGCTTGTGATTTCTTCTCAGCCCAGCAGAAGTCCCATAGTCATGCTAAGACCCGGCTGTCTCAGTGCAGCCCATTTAGGCTCATGATTGTCTAAAGCACTCACTAATTGCTTTTATTCCAAAGTTGTCTCATCTAAGTTAAAATTAGCCTCATGGAGTGTTAGGGGAAATGGAGACTCTCAGATATTGCTGGTGGTATAAAATAGTGTATTCCTCTAAGAAGCTAAGTACAAATTTTCACAAAGTTGACCCGCAATCTCCAGGTAACCCAGTGATTTCACAATGGGAAATAAGTGTTCACAGAGAAACTAGGGAACTTCAGGATGGTAGCAGGTTTCTACAGGGTTGTCTTCTCCTTAAGTCGAAACTGTGCTGATATCCATAACTGATGACTGAAGAAGGACAAAGTGGTCCAGCTCTTTCTTGGAATATTGTCCAACACAAAATAATACTTGCTTTTACATATATTTTAAATATAATTTGGCCACGAGTTAGTCAGTCTTCTGTTACTCAAACAAATTCCTGACATAATCACCCTACAGGGAGGAAAGGTTTGTATTGTCACCTTGTTGTAGAGATTTTCCTGAGCTCATTGCTTTGGGCCAAATGTGAGGCAGCCTGAGGTTTAGAGGCATCCTTTTGAAGGAAGCTGGTTAACTTGGAGTCATTCAGTGGTCCTCTGCTTGGTAACCAAGCCTTTACTGCATGGCCTGATAATTTTATATACAGGTTTGACTTTCATGCCAAGGACCCCAGTGGTCCATTTGTTTGTGCACTCGGTTTATAAGGTGAGCACTTCATTGACTATGCTGTCTATCTCCCCTGCCCACTGTGTTCTTTTTCCATACAAAGAAAGCCAAATTTCTTCTCAAGTATACTAGGTGATGTCTTCTTACATTAGCATTATCTGAGAAACTAAATATATGAATACAATGCAGTCTGTTTGTATGTGTATATGTATGTATGTGTGTGTACATGTGTGTGTGCATATGAGTGTGAAATCCTCCACTAAGAACAAAATCTTTTAATGAACAGAAACAGGAAAGACTGGAGGAAAGGTTTCTGTACCTGCTAAGGGAGAGGGATCTGGCCACCCAGCAAAAGGACTTGGCAGAAAAGCTGCAGCATCACTTCACTGTCTCCCAGATGAGGGAAGATCCTAGACCAGGAGGAAGAGGTAGAGCCAAGTGGCTTCTGTATACCTAGATCTCTGTCCTATTTGGGTTTCTAGCCATCTATATGGTCTTTCAGCCACATCCAGTGAAAGAACACTTCAGAATATTGGGCTGGTTCAGGCACCAAAAATGTCTGTCCAGGAAACAATATATTTTACCATTAGTCGGCCTGGGGATCATCTAGCATTCTTCCCTCTTGACCTCTCTAGTATGTTCTAAGTACATTGATCCTTACATTTTCTCTAAAATATTCCTATGGTATCCCCAAATGTAATAGGAGAGTGTTAATTGTGGAAGACAGTGTGTCCTCTTGCCACTTCATTTTCCTTTATGAATATCACTCTTAGAGATAAGTTCCTACCCTTGGACAGGTTTTTAAGTAGCACACTCTTTCAGATTACAAGCTCCCTACAGTGTGCATCTGTTTCATGAGAAGAGATATTTCTGGTAATAAGAAGGTCTAGAGTTTGGCACGATGAACCCAGGGAGGTTTCTGAGCTGTAGGAATAATCAGAGCTTTCACTGCAATGATGCGTAGGCTCCTGTATGTAGAAAGCCTGCATTCAGTTTGCCAGGTTGCTCACAGTTACCTGGTATCGATTCAAGTCCATGCCTATCTCCCCTGTACTGTGACTCAGACATTGCTATGTTGCTATTTTTTCAACATAATGCATCTAGACTATTGTAAAAATGTTCTGACTTTTTGGTCCAGCATAGTGTGTATTTCTCAGTTCAAATCTAGCAGAATTTAAAGGCTGAGGAAAAAATTTTGGTCTAGCTAACATGGCAAGTCTGTACGTGGCCTGTGTCCCAGCAGCCTTCCTTCTCCAGATGAAAACCTTCAGCATGAGTACCACCAGGGCACAGCCCAGGGCGAGAGCCTTCTGCAGATGTACCTGCTCCAGCAGAAGCAGTGCGTGTTCCAGACAAGTGAACCACCATTGACCCCTTTCCCCTGCAACCATGGCATTCATGAAAGGGTTTCTTCCTTCACATTGGTTTCCCCTGTGTGAATAGACCCTCTTTTTGTCTGTCCCATGAGCCCAGATTATTTGGCATCGTAGGAATTCTTTTGGTGTCCTTGACTCCTCCAGCTCCCTCAAATCCTTCCCTCATCTCTTCCACAAGACTTCCTGACTTCAACCTAATATTTGGCTTTCCAAATTTTCCAAAAATTTCCTAGTGGGTTTCTTCATCTTTTTCCATTATCTGTTGGATGAAGCCTCTCAGATGACAGTTATGCTAGGTTTCTGTCTCCAAGGATAGCAGAGTGTCATTAATAGTGCCAAGGGTTTGCTCTCTCCCACGGGAAGGAGGGAGAGGGCAGTGATCAAGATGTAACTTGAATAAATAAATAATGTGAAAAAAATTAAAGTTGTCTTTTTTTGTGTCAATTGTGTCAGGGCTTGCTGTAGTAGAATAGCTGAGTTCTGGTGATGCCATATTACCCTGTTCTTGTTGATTGTGATTTTTTTCTCTCCTTAATCATCTGGTTGTCCACGGTGTTAACTGGATGTTCCTGATGCTGACAGTGTTATGGGTTCAGGAATAGCCACACACTGACAATTTGAACACCAGGCTCAGATTGATGGAAGTTTATTGAATGCTGAACCAAGAATGACAAGTCAGGGACCCCAACCCTAGATTCAGGAACCAGGACTGAGTCACCAAGACATTCTCAGAGTGAGCTTCTAAAGGAAAAATCTTAATCAAGCAGGAAAAATTGACTCTATTCTAGGTACATTGTGTTTAACCAAGCAAGAACCACAAGTACATCATACCTAGGCAGCTAAACAAAGCATTTTGAGATGATAGGCTCAGGTTTGGGGTGGGAAGGAACTTAAGGGCTTTCCAGTTCCCCATCATTGTAGGAGAAAGGAACATAGCAGGGTATTGTGGTTTGGTCTAAGTAGAACATATATCATTAATTCAAACAGAACATTCAACAAAAGCTATTCTTATGTCAGGCCAGCAGAGCCTGAAAACTTGAACTTAGTTTCACCTCATGATTAAGATGGAGACTAAAGTAAAAAATGCCTGCAGTTATGCTAGGCAGGAAGGCCTGGACATGTCTTGATGTTGATGAGCTTCAACACTGGGACTCCTTGGGGAGGCAGGCAGAGCCATGGGCCTGATAATGGAGCTCAGGAATCACAGGCTGTTCACTTCTGCTGACTGGGTGCTCCTGATGCCAGCAGGTCTTCTGGGTATTCCTTGGGGTTGGCAGGCTGAATATTCCTAGAGCTGGCAGGTCTCCTCTCGAGGGAAGGATATAAAGCTGTGTGTGTGTGTGTTGGGGGGGGGGTGTTAACCTCATGTCTACTGACTGTTCTCCAGGTGGATCTGGCAGGCAGGATGAAGGCTAAGTGGGGTCTAACCTACCTGTTCCTGGGAGCTATTGGCCTGGATGTTCCTGAGGCAGGAAGGCCTCCTTGAGATGAAATGTTGTAGTGCTCTGCTGGCTGTGCCCCAGGTAGATCTGGCAGGCAGGAGAAAGGATGGGGAGGG
>CAJQZJ010033534.1:1030651-1085504 GCA_907164525.1 Lophiomys imhausi | reverse complement strand
GCTGTGCCCCAGGTAGATCTGGCAGGCAGGAGAAAGGATGGGGAGGGTTTAACCTGGGTCTTCCTGGGGTTGACAGGCCTCCTCTGCTGGCTGTGCCCCAGGTAGTTCTGGCAGACAGGAGAAAGGATGGGGAGGGTTTAACCTGGGTCTTCCTGTTGTTGACAGGCCTCCTCTGCTGGCTGTGCCCCAGGTGGGCCTGGAAGGCAAGACAAAGTTAAATAGGTCTGGTTGTCCCTGCTGCCAGCAGGCCTCCAGGAATGTGGCAGAGCCATGTGCTGGGCAATGGAGCTCAAGGACAGGATGTAAATCACCTCTTCACGTGCATAATATTCAAGGGATATTCTTTTAGTACCTCAAATTTAAATATGATAACCATCAATATTCCTTTAGTTGATTTACATCACATGAAAAAGAAATTGAGGAAAGAAAACACAAATATGTGTACAAACACATTCTTACCAAAACATGACAGGGACACTCATGTCACTTGTTACCAAAACATGACAGGGACAGTCATGTCACTTGTAATACTTATTTCTGCAAATTTTCATGTGGCCTTAGGTGGTAGTTATAAGGACTTTCCAATAACTATCCACTCTGAGTTTCCTCCAACCATGAAAATAACTTAAGCAGATCTTGGCACTTTTCCTGGAGGAGTGATTTGTAACATTATTCCTGATGAGCCTGTGTTGTTTGTCATTCTGCCTGAATTAGGCTATTGTAGGTTCCCATTGCATATAAGCACCTGACAGTGTGATATCAGGGTCACCCTAAACCACTGGTTCTCAACCTGGGGGTTGAAACCTTTTGATGATTTAAGGACCTTTTCACAGGGGTGTGTAACACCATGCGTATCAAATATTTACATTACAATTTGTAACTGTAGCAATATTACTCTTATGTTGTAGCTCCTGGTAGGAGCACTCACCTCTCTGGAATTAAAACTCCCAGGCCAGTAGAACTTAGGGCCACAGGAAGAGGAAACAAAAATTTCCTAGTGGGTCATTAGGGGTGATAGTGATTGGAGCTATTCCCTTTTCAACTCTTTGATTCCCATGGTCCCTGGCTATGAGAGAAACCATACCATATATTGGATGTTGATTAAAAGCATATACATCCTTCTGGAGGACCTTGCCCCAGCTCTCCCAGTGGCTGTCACTTAATTGACTCTATAACTATGTCTTCCAAAGGGTAATCCATATTTCTGTCAGACCAGCTGCTTCAGGATGATGAGGAACATGGTAATACCATTGGAATCCATGATTGTGGGCCCAATGCCTCACATCTGTCCTGTGAAGTGAGTTCCTTGGTAAGAAGCAATACTATGTGGAACACTGTTGCAGTGGATAAGGCCTTTTGCACATCTATAGATGGTTGTTTTGTCAGAAGCAATATGTGCATGAAAGACAAATTCATAAGCTGAGTAAGTATCTACTCCAGTAAGAAGGAAGCTTTGTCCAATGTACTCAACCTGAAACCAGGTCACTGGGTGGTCACCCCAGGATATAGTTCAATTATGTAGGGCTCAGTGTTGGCCTCTGCTGTTGGTAGATTTGACACTCAGCAGCCATTGTAGCCATGTTAGCCTTGGTGAGTGGAAATCTCTGTTGTTGTATCCATGCATAAACCCCACATCTGTTCCATGTCCACTTTGTTCACTGGCCCAGTGGAAAATAAGAAGAATGGCTGGGAAAAAAAGGCTGACTGCACACAGAACAGATCATCCTGTCCACTGAAGCCACCATTTGCTGAGCATTTATATGGGACATAACTATCTTTACATCCTTTGACCATTTGGAGAGATCTGTCTACACACTACTTCCCTTGATGTCTTTCTCAACAATTTTCCAATTGTTCTCTTTCCAAGTCTCTGACAATCGAGACAACCTACTGGTCACAGCCAATGTATCAGTGAATAATTACATGTCTGAACATTTCTCCTTCCAAACAAAATGTATAACGATGTGTACTGCATGAAGTTCTGCCCACTATGAGGATTTCTCTTTGCTGGTAAAAAGTAGCTGCACTTTACCTGAACCTAGCATGAAACCACAAAACAAGTTCTTGTTTCCTAAAAGCCCTCTTTAATTGTTAATATTCTGGGCACCATTCCGCTTATGAGACAGATTGATCACTCCACTGCACGTTGAAAAATGGGCTATACAAGTTCCAGGAGGAAGAAGGGGGAGTGCCTACTAAGTATTGTGAGGTGAGCACAGGCAGTCTGTGTAGTCAGGAATTGGTGAGCTACTCACAAAGGGGAGGAGCAAGCGGCTGAGCAGCAGAAGCTGCAGCGGCAAGTCCCTCCAGGGGCTGGGTAGGAAGGCTAGCAGGTGTTAGTGAAATGCAAATCTCTGCAGATCTGGAAAAGGTTGGGCCCTGGACTAGCAGCCTGGTCCCTGAAACACTTATGTTGTTCCCTTCTGCACACTGTAACCCAAAGGGAGGCACTCATATCTCTCAAGACTCACTGGCCAATTAGGGCTCCCAGGAGGACCTGTCAGTCAGGAGGCGGGTTCTTCCGGGTGCCTTGCTGCGGATCCGCTGTGTAGCTGTGCAGACTTGAATCGTTCGGTGTGGTGAACTCTAAGCATTGCTCTGACGTGCTCTGAGGGAAGCTCAGGGAAGCTAAGGCAAGCTCCGAAGTCGCGACATGGTGAGCGCAGAGTCACTGCAGATTACGGGGAGGAGCAGCCCCTGAGCAGTGGGAGCTGGAGTGGTGGGTTCTCCCTGGGGCTGGGTGGTAAGTATCAGCATATGCGGCCACCTTTGAAGTTCTTTGTGGTCCTAGACACTCCCTGGACCCAGCAGTGGCCTCTGAATAACTTCGCTATGGGAACTGCAACCCGGCAAAGCATTTAAAGCAGGGGCTTGTGTATAGAAATATCCTTGGCTGGATGCCACACTCCGTAAGCACTCATGTGTGGAGAATGAGATAGCTGTTTCTCAAACAAAGGAACATGCTTGGCAGAGCTGGTAACGGCCGGAGACCTGGGCTTTTGGAGCTTTCCCTAAGGCCCTGATGTATTGACAATAAATAGAGCTTTTCTAAAGCAGGGGATAATGCTTGGGAGAGCTGGTAATAGTCTGGGGCCGAGGCCTTTGGGGAGGCGTTGCTTCAGATTCTGAGAAACCCAACTCTTCCCACCACATAGAGCTATGGTTATCAGTCCCAAGTCGGCTGTGGGTTTAGTCAGTAATGTTCCCGAAATACCCCGTGTTCCCATATGCAGCATTGTTTTATTAGTCTCTTCTTGAGTTTGTCCAATTGTATAATTTCTGCTGACTTCGTAGAAGTCTCACATTTCTTTCCATTTTCCCCCTGTAAGTAGTATACAAGATGCTATTCTTAAGAAATTTACTTGGCATAAGTCATAGCTTGTGCAAGAATTCCCCAGCTCATATTTTATACTTTCCACCTTGTTCTCCATGCATTCTCATTCTATGTTTATGTGTGCCTACAGTATACAGAGCTCTCATAAAAGTGACAGAATTGCTATGGATCCCAGCAATCTACTCAGTATATTTTCCATGTACTTGAAATTAGTTTTAAAAAGTGTTAGAATTCTCATGTTCATTGCAGTTATATTCATGGTGGCCTATATTTTAAAGTATCACAAATGCTTATTTGTTGAGAACGAGCTGAGTGCCTCAGGAGGACATTGTGCTGAATGAATGAAGACAAAAGTAATGGTTAAAGGATTATACACTTATAAAACACTCTCACAGTCAGTGCTGTATTAGTCAAAAGCCAGTATATATTTACAGTTTAAACAGTGTCAATCTACCAACTTCTTCCCCCATCTGAATGTAATCTTTAAAGTATGCTCATGCGTGAGTTTGGAGTGAGAGCTTCAGTCATCTTGTCTGCACTACAGTTAGCAATAGAAAATGAAGGGCAGAAAGAAAACAGAATCTAGCTGAAGAAATCACCTTGAAAGAGATTTTCTAACATTTTAAATTTGGTATGTGGAGAAGAAAAATTAGTATCAAGCTTTTTATAGCAAGAGTTGTTATAGAAATGAGAAGCAAATGTCCTATTATAGTATACTGTAAAGATACAGAAAGTTGTTTCATTTGGATGTTATGAGATCTTTCTGCCAATGAGTCACACTGCATGAAAAAGTAAAAATGAGATTAAAAAACAGACTGTCTTGTTTTGTTTGAATTTAAATAATGAAGAAAATGTAACAGTCTTAGACAAATGACACAACTCTACATTGTTTTCTGGTCAAATATCCCACCTTAGATGATAACACTCTTATTTTTGCTTGGGAGAACATGGTCAAACACTCAATGTTTTTAAATATCAGTTTGTATATGTTTAATGTATTATATAATTAATATGGCAGTACTGTATAATATTACATATTTCTATTATTTGAATAGTTAGTCAAACACTAGTTTTCCTTAAAGAGAAGCAAGAGTACTCTTTTGGAATTAAATGAGCAGGAACCTCCATAATTCCTGATCCAAACTAGTGAAAGAAAACACAAGAAAATGACCTAGGTTTGTTTCCTGAATGATACATATTTCACATTGCTGCAAGTAAAACTTTTTTTTTTTGGTTCTTTTTTGGAGACAGCGTTTTTCTAGGTAGCCCTGGCTATCCTGGAACTCACTCTGTTGGCCAGGCTGGCCTTGAACTCATAGAGATCCACCTGCCTCTGCCTCCTGAGTGCTGGTAGTAAAGGTGTGCACCACCACACCTGACTGTTAGAGTTACAAACTGCCATGTGTGTGTGCTGGGATTTGAACTTGGGTCCTTTGGAAGAGCAGTCAGTGCTCTTAACCACTGAGCCATTTCTCCAGCCCCGAGAGTAAACTTTTTTTTTTTTTTTTGGTTTTTCGAGACCAGGGTTTCTCTGTGTAGCCCTGGCTGTCCTGGACTCACTTTGTAGACCAGGCTGGCCTCGAACTCTCAGAGATCCGCCTGCCTCTGCCTCCCAATTGCTGGGATTAAAGGGAGAGTAAACTTTTGATGTCACAAATCTAGACAGGGCCCAAGAATGAGCTTGTCATGAACTGCTGTATGATGTTCACTGTCTACACTCAGAGAACAATAACTATATCTGTCAAAACTTTGTTTTCCCTGTCTTCACTATTTCACTTCTCTTTGTTCATTATTTCTTCACTTCTTTGGGTTTTTAGTTAGGAAAAAAATGAAGTAGTGTTTTTTAATTAAAATAGATTCTTCTCATGTATGATGTATTTTGACCATTTCCATTCCTTCCAGTCCTCCTTTGTCCAGCCAATCTTCTACTTCTCCAGATGTACTCCCCATCTTCTTTTTCCTCTTCAGAAAAGAGTATGCCTCCAAGAGAGGACAGCTAAAGAACACAAAAGAAAATACAAAAAGACAAGACAATAGACCATATATTGAGGCTAGACAAGGGAACCCAATAGAGGGAAAAGAGTCTCAAGAGCAGGTGAGGGAGTCACACCTGTTCCCACTGGCAGGATTTTGACAAAAACACAAAGCAAACAGCCATAACATATCAGCAGAGGACCTGGTACAGACCCATGCAATATACCATGCTTGCCATATAAGTCTCTGTGAGATTTCTAGCCATCCAGGAATTGGGTTCTCTCTCATGCAATGGGCCTCAAGTTAAACCAAACATTGGTTGGCCACTCAAACAAGTTTGGTGCCACCATGCCCCTGCTCAGTTGGGGTTGGGAAAACCTTTACTGAAAGGACTAGAGAAGGAGCTTAGGCTCCTGAGCGCCTCTGTTCATCTGGGTCAGGAGGAAAGGACCTCCCCAGCAAACTGCAATGTCCTCATTCACCCCAGATACACCCACAGAAACTATTCTATTTCCCCTATCCAGGGAAATTCATGCTTGACCCCTATAACCCTCCTCTTTATCTATCATCTCTGGGTGTGTGGGTTGTAGCTCAGTTATCATTTTCCTAATAACAAATATCTATTTATAAGTGAGTGCATACCATATTTGTGTTTCTGGGTCTTGGTTTTCTCACTGAGGCTGTTTTTCATTTTCTAGTTGTATTTATTTCTGTAAATTTCATGGTGGCATTTTTTTAACAGCAGAGTACACATACACTGTGCAAATGTACCATATTTTATTTATCCATTCTTTAGTTGAGAGAAATCTAGCTTGTTTCTAGTTTCTGTCCAGTGTGAATGAAGCTGCTGTGTACATAGTTGAGCAAGTGACCTTTGGTAGGATGGAGTGTTTTCTGGGTATTTGTCCAATAGTTGCTTGGCCAGGTCTTGAAGTAGACCATTTCCCAGTTTTCTGAGGAACTATAATATTAATTATTTCTATAGTGGCTACATTATGTGCCCTCCCACCGGCAATGGAGGAGTGTTCTCCTTGCTCCTCACCCTTGCCACCATGAGCTTTCACTTGTGCTCTTGTCTTCAGCCACTCTGACATGTGTAAAAATAAATCTTAAAGAAGTTTTTGTTTGCATTTCCTTGATGGCTAAGGATGTTAAACATTTCTTTATTTCTCAGCCATTTTATATTCTTCCATTGAAAATTCTCTATTTAGATCTATACCCTGTTTTTTAATTGAATTTTTTGTTTTTTGAACATCTAGTTTCTTGAGGTTTTTTTTTTTTTTTTTTAGGTTTTTCAAGTCAGGGTTTCTCTGTGTATTCTTGACTGTCCTGGATTCACCTTGTAGACCATGATGGTTTTGAACTTACAGAGATCCGCCTGCCTCTGGCTCCAGAGTGCTGGGATTGAAGGCATGTGCCACCACGACCAGCTATTGAGTTCTTTATAGATTTAGTATATTGGACCTCTGTCTATCATGAGTTAGTAAAAATATTTTCCCATTCCTTAGGCTGTCTCTTTATCAAACTGACTGTGGTTTGTTTTTTTGTTTGTTTGTTTTTGTTTGTTTTTTTGCCTTAGAGAAGCCTTTCAGTTTCATGAAGACCCATTTATTAATTGCTGATCTTGGTGCTTGCACTATTGGTGTTCTATTCAGAAGGTTGTCTCCTGCACCAGTATGTTCATGGCTGTTCCCCACTTTCTCTTGTATCAGTTTCAGTATTTCTGGTTTGATTTTGAGGTCTTTGATCTATTTGAACTTGAGTTTTGTGCAGGGTGATTAATCTGGATCTGTTTGTATTCTTCTACATATACAGGTAGAGTTTAACTAACTCCATTTGTTGCAGGGCCTGTCCTTTTTTCATTTTGTATTTCTGAATTCTTTGTCAAAAATCAGGTGTCCATAGCTGGGTGGAATTATGTCTGGGTCTTCAGTTCTATTACATTGATCAATGCGTCTATTTTTATGCCAATATCATGCAGTTCTTTTATTGTTCAGCATTGTTTTAACTATCCTGAGTTTTTATTTTCCATGTGAGGTATAAATTGCTCTTTAAAGGTCTGTAAACAATTTTGTTGGAATTTTGAGGGGGACTATGTTGAATCTGTAGATTGGTTTTAGTAGGATGGCCATTTTTACTGTGTTAATCCTACTGATCCATGAAGTAGAGATTTTTACATGTTCTAATATATTCATTAATTTCTTTCTTCTGAGTCTTGAAGTGTTTATCACACAAGTCTTTCACTACTTTGTTCAAGTTACCGCAACATATTTTATATTATTTGAGGGTACTGTTGTTTTCCCGATTTTCTTCTCAGTCCATTTATCATTTTTATATAGAAGTCCTGCTGATTTTTTTAAGGTAATCTTGGACCCAGCTACATTCCTGAAAGTGTTTATGAACTGTATGGGCTTGATATTGGATTTTTTGCTGTTCACTTATATATACTTTCATATCATCTGCCAATTAGGATACTTTGAGTGCCCCCTTTCCAAATTATATCCCCTTGATCTCTTTCAGTTCTCTTATTTCTCTAGGTAGACCCTCAGAAACTATATTGAATAGATATGGAGAAAGTGGGCAGCCTTGTATTTTTCCAGATTTTAAAGGAATTGCTTTGAGTTTCTCTCCATTAATTTAATGCTGACTATACATTTACTGCACATTGTATTTATGTTTAGGTATGTCCTTTGTCTCCCTCATCTCTCCAAGACTTTTATAAGAATTGGTGCTGGATTTTCATCCAAACCTTGTTTGGTGTCTACTGAGATGATCCTGTGGTTTCATTCTGTCAGTGTATTTATATGGTGGATTACATTTACTATTTGTCAGTGATGAACCATCTCTATATCTCTGGGATGAATATTCAAGCATTGTGGGTGATCTTTTTTAACTATTCTTTGATTCAGTTTGTAAGTATTTTATTGAGTAATTTTGTATTTATGGTCATGAGGGAAATTGGTTTGTAATATTCTTTTTGTTAAGTCTTTATGTGCTTTTTGAATCAGGGTAACTGTGGCTTCATAAAATGATATGGATAATGTTCCCTCTGTTTCTATTTTGTAGAATACTTTGAGCAGTATTGGTGTTAGGTCTTCTCTGAAGGTCTGGTTGAATTCTGCACTAAAACTATCCAGCCCTGGGTTTCTTTGGTTGGGAGTCTTGTAATGAATTCTTCTATGTCACTAGGGCTTATAGACCTAGTTAAATTGTTTATCTGATCTTGATTTAACTTGGTAAGTGGTACCTATCAATAAAAATTGCCCTTTCTTTTAGATTTTTCCAATTTGGTGGAGTGCAAGATTTTAAAGTATGTTCTTATGGTTCTCGGGAGTTCCTCATTGTCTGTTGTTCTTGCCCCTTTTCATTTCTAATTTTTAAAATTTGAATAGTCCTTCTCTGTCTTTTAGTTAGCTTGGGTAAGGGTTTGTCTGTTTTCCTCACAGAAACAACTCTGTTTCATTGAATTTTTTCATATTGTTCTCTTTGTTTCTATTGTATTGTTTTCAGCTCTTCATTCAGTAGTTTCTTGCTGTATACTCCTTTTAGGTTTGCTTACTTTTTGTTTTAGAGCTTTCAGGTGTAACTCTCCAATTTTTTATGCACTTAGTGCTATCAACTGTCTTCTTATCACCACTTTCATTGTGTTCCATAGTTTGTGTATTCATTTTCATTGAATTCTAGATAGTCTTAATTTCTTTCTGTCTTGACATATTTTTCATTCTGTAGAGAGTTGATGACTTTGTAAGTTCTCTGTTGTTTTTGTTGTTGATGATAGATATTTTTAATCCCTAGTTGTCTGATAGGATGCAGGAGGTTGTTTCAGTTTTCTTGTATCTGTTGAGACTTGCACTGTGTTCGAGTATGATACCAATTTTCAAGAAAGTTCCATAAGTTGCTGAGAAGAGGGCATATCCTTTTGGGTCTGACTGGAATGTTCTGTAAAATACATTGGGTTTATTGGCTTTCTATTTCACTTACCTGGAACATTTCTCTGTTATTTTATTCCTCGAGAACCTGTCCATTTCTGAGTGAGATATTGAAGTCTCCTACTTTCGGTGTATGAGGGTCAGTGTGTGATTTAAGCTGTAGAAGTGTTTCTTTTACAAGTGTGGGTGCTCTTACATTTTGGACATAGATGTTAAGAATTAAAATGTTATCTTGGTTAACTTTTTTAAATAAATATGTAGTCTCATTTCCCATTTTTTTGAAGTCTATTTTTTACCTACTAAAATGACTACACCAGATTGCTTCTTAGGTCCATTTGCTTGGAATGTCATTTTCCAACCCTTTACCTTGAGGTAATGTCTATCCTTGATGTTGAATTGTATGTCTTCTATACAGTAGAAGGATAGATTCTAGTCTAGCATCCATTCTGTTAGCCTGTGTCTTTTTATTGGTGAATTTAGGTCATTGATATTGAGAGATATCAATGAACAGTGACTGTCAATTCCTGATATTTGGTGATGATGGTGGTTGTGGTGGTATGTGTGTGCGTGCTTCCCTTCTTTTGGTTTTGCTGATAATTTGGGATTTTTTTCCTGTGTTTTCATATGTGTAATTAACCTCCTTGGGTTGAATTTTTCTTCCCAATGCCTTGCATAGAACTTTATTTGTAGATAGATGATTGTTTAAATTTGACATTATTATGGAATATCTTTTTTCCCTATTTATGGTGATTGAAATCTTTTTGGGTATTGTAACTAGGTTGGTATCTATTAGAGTCTGCAGCACATATGTCCAAGCCCTCTGGTTTTTAGAATCTGCATTGTGGAAACAGATGTAATTCCAATAAGTCTGCCTTTATATGTAACTTGATTTTTTGTTTTGTTTTATTTTGTTTTTTTCCCATTGCAGCTTTTTATAGTCTTTCTTTGTTTTCTGTGTTTAGTATTTGGTTATTATGTGGCAAGGAGACTTCCATTTATGGTCCAATCTATTAGGTATTTTGTATGCTTCTTGTCTCTTTATAGTCTTCTTTAGGTTAGGAAAATTTTCTTATATGATTTTGTTGAAAATATTTTCTAGACCTTGTTGCTGCTAGTATTCTTTTTCCTCTATTCCTATTATTTGTAATTTTTGTCTTCTCATAATGTCCCAGAGTTCCGGGATGTTTTGTGACAGGAAGTTTTTAGATGCAACATTTTCTTTGACCAGTGCATCCATTTCTTCTTTTGTATCTTCAGTGCCTGAGATTTATTGATTCTATCCATTTTTAGGTCTTGAACAGTTTTATGTGTTTCATTCAACTGTTTGTGTTTTCTTGGGTTTATTTAAGGAATTTATTGGTTTCCTCTAACTGTTTTATTTTGTTTTCCCCGATTTCTTAAGGGATTTATTTATTTCCTCCTTAAAGACCTCTATTGCCATCATATACTTGGTTTTAAGACCTTTTTCTTCTGATATCAGCTAAGTTGGAATAGTCAGGATATAATGTGATAGGCTTTCATGGCTCCATTGGAGACATATTTCCCTTCCTGTTATTGATTATGTTCCTATGCTGGTGTCTAGGCATTTGGGTTGGAGATGATTATAGGCCTCAATGCTGAATTCTGGCTTTGTCTTGTTTGGGTGGGAGTTTTGTTCCTGGGTTTCTGTTTGCCTTCTGGATTTTCAGAAAGTGTATTGCCCAAGAGTTGCATCTTTAACTGACCTGTTTGGCAGATGTGTTCCAGGCAGGAATACTTGCTGGTGTTGGAGAATGGTGAAAGAAGAGGCCAGGGAGATTCTTAACAATCCACAGGAGGCCCAGACAGGTGTAGCTGGTGTTCTTGTCCAGTGCTAGGGGCAATTGTGAAAACTGGGTCGTGGGCTACAGATAGTTTGCTAGATCTGTGGACAGCCTACCTGATCTCCTGGCAGGTATGCCAAGTGATTGAGCAGGGGATGTCTGCCCCAGTGGGTTCGAGGATACAGAGATGATGCAGGAAAAGAAAGGTGTTTGAGGATGGTATTTGGAATCTACAGGAGACATGGAAATGGGGAGAGGAAGCTTCTTCTGATCCTCTGTTCCAGTGCTAAGGAAATCTGCATCTAGGATAACAGATAGTGGAATAGGACTTTGTACATACTGCCTAGTTTTCTGGCAGTCATGGCCTGTGGTTAATGGAGAGGGGGTTAGGTATCTTCTCATAGTTGGAGGCTCAGACCCAGAGGTGAGGCAGGAAGAGAAGGGGAGATGGGGATGGTCTGTGGGATGGTCTATCTATGTGGACAGGATGAGCAGAAGCTACAGCACTAGGGGCAACCATGAGTATTGTGTCTCAGGTATACAGAGAGTGAGTGGGGAAGGTCTGGAGGCATCCTACCTGGTCCCATACCCAACAGCTTAATACTGAGGCTTCAGGTTCCCAGGGATCATTTCTTTACTTGTATATTTATTTAAGTTTTTGTTGTTAATCTGTAAAAGACTTTTTGCTTATTGAATAAAAAGTACTGTGTAGTCTGGGCAAGACACTCAGCAGATACTCTTCTTGGGGTGGACCTAAGTTCAAATACCAACACAACTCAAGTTAGGAGGCTTATAGACCCTTGCTTCTCCAGATGCACTGGATCTGACACACAGTTCTCTGGTGTGTCACCTGTACACACATAAAAGACACTCTCTCTCTCCCTCCCCCCTCTCTCTGTCTCTCTCTCTCTCTCTCTCTCTCACACACACACACACACACACACACACACACACACACACACAAAATACATGTGACAATGGGGATAGACTTGTTTGCTTATGACTTATAAAGCAATTAGTGCAAAACAAGCTGTTTAGGTATATGATAAAAATGATAAACTGTCTCTATAAAAGTCTGCTTTCTTGCATTTGTTTTTAAAAAGTTTGCATTCCCTCACACTGGTGCAGACTTGTATCCAATCATCAGTCAGAGGAAACAAAATGATTTTTAAGTACATCCTTTTCTTTATCATAAGAGAATTATTTACATTTAGTAGTCAAGATTATTTTCTCCAATATCCAAACATTTGTGTGGTTTAAGCAAAACTCTCCAATTAGAATAGCCCTCCACCCCCCATCCATTTTCTATTGTTGGCAAAGAATCCACAGGGTGAGTGCTGGCCAGTGATTTCTTTGATTTTTGATTTTGACTATACTACTGTAGTTCTTGTTTAAAGGACTGTGTTACATTTATAGGTCTGTCTTTTTGTCTGCTTTTATCAGTGTAACCATATATATTTTATGATTTTATTAATTATAATCTAATTATATTGTTGTTTCTCTGGAAAATGACCTTTACTAATTTTTGTCTTCTAAAATTTAATGTTATGAGTTACTTGATTTTTTTTTCTTTTTAGGGGACTTTCTCTGGAGAAACAGTTTCAGTTTTCTCTTCTTGATGCTAAAGACTTGCTTCCCCTCAATTTTGGAATGTTTTGGAAATTTTGGAAACAAAATTGTGTTTTCCTTGTATTACAATCAACAATTGTAATACAATTGTGTGGGTTTCTTCTACTTAAGTGACTGATATGGTTAACACATTTGTTTTGGGTTTTTAAAACTTTCTCATATATTATTGTCTCTGGACCCTAATTATCTTCAATTCTCAACATTTCAGAGCCTACAGTCATCTGAGGGAGCCTCAGTTTTGGGCATGCCCCCATCAAAGTGACAGATTGCTATGTCTGTGAGAGATTGTGTTCATTGATGATTGATGTTGGAAGCCTCTTCGACTGAGGGTGCAAATATCCCTAAGCAAGTGGGCCTGGACTGGATAAGAGAGCTAGCTGAACACACAGTGGTGAAGCAAGAGAGGAAGCTAGGAAACAATATTTGCCTTCATTTTCCATCTTGAGTTTCTCTCCTAAGCTCCCAAAATGATGAACTGTTATTTGACAGACCCATCCAAAAAAAAAAGTTGTTGCCTGAGATACTTTTGGTTAGATGCTTCAATCAGAGCAGCAGAGTAGCAAGATAGAACAAAAATGGTACACAAAAAGTGATTTTGCTGCTGAACAGAACCTGGGAATGTTCTCTTTTGGAGCAATGTGGAAAACATAAGGACTTGAGATGGCAAAAGGCATTGAAAGCTGTACATAGATCTAAATCGGGACTACAGTGAAGAAAAGCAACAAATGGGTCAGAGACAAATACAAAGTCTGTGGTTAGTAGCTGCACTAGATAGTTTCAGGTGGCAGTCAGTGCTGAAACAGAGGCAGAAAATTTCATGGAGATTATCACCATTAAAGAGAAGGCCATTGCTCTGGATTGGAAGCCAAAAAAAGGTGCCCTAAGGATAACACTTCCTAAACATTCAATCAGTGGAAGGAGTAAGTAAAGTGATTCCTTGTCTTACAGAGGAACTTCATATAAAACCTGCTTCACCTGTGGTCTAAGCATGGCTGAGTCCATCCCAATTTAGAAGCCAATCTTGACAGTATCACTCATATTGTGCTGTTCTGGAAACAAGAAAGGTGCAAAATGTAAGGTCATAGATTCTTCCTCTGTGGTTTCAGTTCAGCACTGTCCCAGCCATCCATATTTGGCAGAGTCAGAGCCCCAGTGAGGATACAGTAAGAGTTAATTGCGTGAAGCTGTGTGGATGAGGCCTGAGTTGTATTTTGAGACTATAAGATGTTGAGATACCTAAACTATGAGAAATCTGCCATGGAGAGGTGCATACCGGGAGTAGAAGTAACAAAACTAAGAGATGTATGATTAGTTGCAAGGATAGGGCCATCTAAACCCTTTGAGACTGAAACCCCTTGTGTCTAGGACAAAGCTACAGGATTTGGTGTTTGCCCTGTTAGGTTTCTTGTCTTAGTCCAATCTTCCCTCATTGTGTATGTATTCCTCTCTATCAGAAAGGGAATATGTCTTCTGTGCCATTGTATATTGGAAAGATGTAACTTAGGTTTTTTTTTCTTCAATTTTTTAAAATTTATTTTTTATTTCTTCAAGTTACATCTCAATCACAATCCCCTCCCTACTCCCCCCTCGACCCCATCCCCTTCCTTTTTTTTTTTTTTTAAGTTTAAGGTATATCTTTTTTCCCCCAACAGCTCCCCCTTTCAGTCCAATAATGGCTCTTTCTCTTATAACAACAAATACTATACAAAACAACAGAAATAATTAGGCCACAATTATGAGAGTTATAGAGATTAGCATACATTCCCAATTTCCAGTCCATAAATATTTGGCACTTGACTTTAACATTCTACTATCTAACCATCTCCATGAGTTTAAAGTTCTATATCAAAGTCAGCTTCCATCCTAACTTGCATCACAATTTTAAAAACATCTTCTTAGATCCAGAACACCCTCTTAATTCCTAAACAACTCAAAATTTAACTATGAGACTATAGTTATCTAGTCTTCAACCACATCAGAGACCTGAGAGGGACAAATATATCTGATTATACAGGAAGTGCAGGGCCAGCAGCTCCCAAAACTAAGAAATGACAGACAACTAGCTACCTGGACAGTTCCCAATTTCTTTCCATACATTACAGCATCAATCTTCAGCTGTTTGGCCCCATTTCTCTGACAAGACATTGATTGTAAAGCAGGAATTATGAAGGACTTACCTACCCTGTCTTGGCAGAGCTAGGCTATCGATTTGCCTGCTTCAAAGTTTTGTCCTATTTGGACAGCATTCTGTCTACAGTTGAAGCAAGAGATTTTTCTTGCCAAGAGATAGGCTTGCCCCTAATTCAACTATCTCCAATTGGAGATTCTTCAATGCTCATCTTCTACTTGGAGTAGAATAGGGGGTGATGTCAGGAGCTGACATGTCTCAATATCAAAAAAATATTAATTTAAGAAAACATCTTTGAATGCCATATTCTGCAGATCTCTCGAACTTTTTGAAGACCCCTTATCTCTATATTTTGATAAGCAAATGTTGCTTGTCTCTTAGCAGCTTGATTTCTGATTATCTTAGAAAATAACTGTGATAGAGTGTCCTAGTACCTAACAAAACGATATGTTTGAATGATTATTAGTTTGCATTTCTTAATTATCCTAAGCAGTTTATGACAGTTAGTAACAAAAGTCCAAAACTTCACATTTCATTTTTAAACATTAGCTAGGTACAATACCTTAAAAATAGTTAACCTTAATTTTGTATCAATATACAAAGATTAATATCAATATGGCCAAATATAATCTTAATTTTGTATCAATATACAAAGGTCAATACGGATGTAGCCCAATATAATCTTAATTTTGCATCAACATACAAAGGTCAATACTGATGTAGCCCAATATAATCTTAATTTTGCATCAGTATGCAAAGGTATAAGGGCATATTCAATAAGCTGTCCTTTTTTCTTTATCATTTCTATATTATGTCTATATCCCATTTTTTCTCAAATCTGTTCACCCCTACATAGGAGAGTGAGAAGGATACAGAAAAGCAAATGAGAGAAGTCCCTAGGTCTAACCTCCAAAACCTATTTAGCAAGACCATTTAACAGCTTGTAATCTCTCCCCCTAAATAACAAGAAGTATCTATAACCCATCAAATGACCAAAGTGGGGAAAATCACCTTCCCTACCTTTTGGAGATGGGCCATTGCTCTCTTAAAATGACATCCTGCTGATTTGGGACATAGTAAACCTGTTAGGGGCCCAAATAAGAATGGAAAAATGGTTAAGCAAGTTAATAGACTCATTTGATGTTCAGTCCTTTTGTGCTCAGCTATTTAAATGTCCTAAGAAGTTTGTAGACAGAAGCTGAACTTCAGGGCTTTCCTGAAGTTCTGGCTGGAACAGTCTGTGGAGCTGAACAGTCTTAGTGATTTTGAGTGGTGGTTGTAGACGTTTGAGGAAACAGTTATTAAGGAAGTCTGCAAGGCTGGATTGTCTGTCTTCTTTGGTATCTGATTTGTTTTCTTCTGAGGTTTCAGTTGTCCAGTTTTCCCTGGATTCCTTACATGGATGCTTTAAATCTCCTGGAAAGATTAGAACAGAGCCCTGCCCTAATCCTAACTCTGGGACACTACTTTTATTTATTTATTTTGGAGGGGGGGTCAGGTAATATTTTTTCTGGAGCAAATTTGGTTTTTTGACAATGTAAAAAGAATTATTTTTCAATTGAGATTAAAAAAGAAATTACTTTGATATTTTGGAACTAAACAAACCTTTAAGTGTATATATTTTCAGATCTCAAAGGACAATTTGCTTTGAATGTCAGCATGCCTTTTGTGAGTAGCTTTTAAGCTTAAATCCTTCCAAATCCTATGTGCCTGTCTCTGCATTCTAAGTATTGGAATTAAAGGCATGTGCTTCCCAACTGATGGGATTAAAGATGTGCAACACCACTCTTGGATCGAAGTTTTTCTCTATTTAGAGCTTGCTTTGTGTCAGGGTGACCTTGAACTCTGAGATCTGCAGGTTTCTGTCTCTAGTGTGTTGGGATTAAGGGTGTATCCTTTCCAAATGATGGGATTAAGGATGTGCACCATCACCACCCTGTTCCTTGTAACTCTGGAATTTATGAGACAACTAACTCTATAGTGATCCTCCTATCTCTGCTGGAGTTAAAGGCATGGACTAACACCACACATTTCATATATTTTACGTTACCTCCAAATTTTTTCAACTCTTGGAGGTTTAGAAAATCAGGTTGAACTGCAGTAACCTTTAATTTATTTACATTATTTTAAACCTCTTACCTGCTTTTTAATGCCAAACCATGGAAATATCCTTTATAGCTGCAAAAAACAAAAACAAAAAAACAACTTTTAAGCTGCTATCAAGTTTGTATAAGCTGTGAGGCCACCTGCAGTCTAACATTCCAATCTGAAATTAAGGCCATTTTTCCTTTCATGTCAGTTAGACAAGTATACCTTTGGTAACTTATAGTTTGAAATTTTTATATTGTATTGTTATTATATTTTTAAGCTTATTAACTCTTTTCCAAAAAAAAAAGTATTATTTTGTTTTCTCAAGTTACTTCTAGAACATAGTTTCCTCCCTTCTCCCCTCCTGGCCCCTTCCTCCCTCTCTCCCTCCTTCCTTCCCTCCCTCCCTCTTTGTTCCTCTACTTGGTAGTCTCCTCCTCAGATGAGGTGGGCCCTCACATATCTTACTCCCTCAGTTCTTCAGTCATGTGAGGGCTAAGAGCTTCCACTTGTACTGGGGCTTGATATGGCACACCATCTAGGGTAAGGTGTTCCACTAACCTGCAGCAGATTCCATGACTCACTGGTGGGTGAAATTTTTAGTAGGATAGATATGCTAGGTTCCTATCTATTTGGGTCTGTTGTTTGTAGGATAGTTATCCTGGGATATATGGTTAATATCCATTTATAAGAGAGTACATACCATGTTTATCTTTCTGGTACTGAGTCAGCTCAGTTAGCATGAGCTTTTCTAGCTCCATCCATTTGGTTTTGAATTGCATGATTTCTTCATTTCTGATAGCTGTGTAGTATTCCATTGTATAAATGTACCACAGTTTTTTAATCCGTTCTTCAGTTGAAGGACATCTGGGTTGTTTCCAGTTTCTGGCTATTACAAATAAAACTGCTATGAACATTGTTGAGGCAATGTCCTTGTGGTTTTGTTTAGAATCTTTTGGATATATGCCCAAGATGGGTATGGCTGGATCTTGAGATAGAACTATTCCCAATTTTCTAAGATATCTCCAGTTTGATTTCCAAAGTGGTTGCACAAGTTTGCACTCCCACCAGCAATGGGGGAGTATTCCCCTTTCTCCACATCCTCACCAACATGTGCTATCATTTGAGTTTTTGATCTTAGCCATTCTGACAGGTGTGAGATGGAATCTCACAGTTGTTTTAAGTTGCATTTCCCTGATGACCAAAGATGTTGAACATTTTTTCAAGTGCCTTTTAGCCTTTAGAAATTCCTCTTCTGTAAATTCTCGGTTTAGTTCTGTACCCCATTTTTGATGGGTTTATTTGATTTTTTGGTGTTTAATTTCTTCAATTCTTTATATATTTTGGATATTAGCCCTCTGTCGGATGTTGGGTTGGTGAAGACCCTTTCCCAGTCTGTAGGCTGCCGTTTTGTTCTAAGGACAGTGTCCTTTGCCTTTCAGAATCTTTTCAGTTTCATAAGGTCCCATTTATTGATTGATTGTTTTAGTGTGAGCTATTGGTGTTCTGTTCAGGAAGTTGCTACCAGTGCCAATGATTTCAAGGCTTTCCCCCACTTTCTCTTCTATTAATGTTAGTGTGTCCGGATTTATGTTGAGGTCTTTGATCCACTTAGACTTAAGTTTTGTACTGGGTGATAAGTATGGATCTATTTGCATTCTTCTCCATGTTGACATCCAGTTAGACCATCAACATTTATTTATTATGCTTTCCTTTTTCCATTGTATGGTTTTGGCTTCTTTGTCAAAAATTAAGTGACCATAGGTGTGTGGGTTCATTTCTGGGTCTTTGATTCAATTCCATTGGTCAACAGGTCTGTTTCTATACCAGTACCATGTTGTTTTTATTACTATTGCCCTGTAGTACAGCTTGAAATCTAGGATGGTGATACCTTCAGATGTTCTGTTATTGTACATGTCTGATTTAGCTATTCTAGGTTTTTTGTTATTCCATATGAAGTTGAGAATTTTTTTTTCAGCCAGGCGTGGTGGCACACGCCTTTAATCCCAGCACTTGGGAGGCAGAGGCAGGTGGATCTCTGTGAGTTCGAGGCCAGCTTGGTCTGCAAAGCAAGTCCAGGACAGCCAGGGCTGTTACACAGAGAAACCCTGTCTCAAAAAATCAAAAAAAAAAAAAAAGAAAGAAAGAAAGAAAAAAAGAGATTTGTTTTTTCCAGGTCTGTAAAGAATTAAATTGGTATTTGGATAGGAATTGCATTGAATCTGTATATTGCTTTTGGTAAGATGGCCATTTTTATTGTTAATCCTTCCTATCCATGAGCAAGGAAGATCTTTCCATCTTCTGATGTCTTCTTCAGTTTCTTTCTTCAGGGATTTGAAGTTCTTATCATACAGGTCTTCCACTTGCTTGGTTAGAGTTACCCCCAGGTATTTTATATTTTTTGTGGCTATTGTGAAGGCTGTTGATTCACTTATTTCTTTCTCAGCCCATTTATCTTTTGTGTAAAGAAGGGCTACTGATTTTTTTGAATTGATTTTGTATCCAGCCACCTTGCTGAAGGAGTTTATCAGCTGTAGGAATTCTCTGGTGGAATTTTTGGGGTCACTTATGTATACTATCATCTGCAAATAGGGATACTTTGACTTCTTCCTTTCCAATTTGTATACCCTTGATCTCCTTTAGTTGTCTTATTTCTCTAGCTAAAACTTCAAGTACTATTTATCCCTCTAAGGTCTCTGAGGTGGTTGAAGAATAGATAGCTAGAGTCTCATAGTTAAAGTTTGAGTTGTTTAGGAATCAAGAGGGTGTTCTGGATCTAAGAAGATATTTTTAAAATTATGAGGCAAGTTAGTATGAAAGCTGAGTTAGATATAGAACTTTATACTCATGGAGATGGTTAGATAGTAGAATGTTAAAGTCAGGTGCCAAATACATATGGACTGGACATTGGGAATGTATGCTAAGCCATATAACTCTCGTAATTGTGGCCTATTTATTTCTGTTGTTTTGTATTGTATTCGTAATTATAAGAGAAAGAACCATTTGTTGGACTGAAATGGAGAGCTGTTGGGGGGAAAAGAAATACCTTAAACTAAAAAAAAAAAAAAAAGAGGAAGAGGATGGGGTTGGGGGGAGGAGGGTGGAAGGGTGGGACTGGAAGGGGGAGTAGGGAGGGGATTGTGATTGAGATGTAACTTGAAGAAATAAAAAATAATTAAAAAAAATCTTCAAGTACTGTGTTGAAGAGATACGCAGAGAGTGGGCAGCTTTGCCTTGTCCCTGATTTTAGAGGAAATGCTTTAAGTTTCTCTCCATTTAGTTTGATGTTGGCTATTGGCTTGTTGTAAATTTCCTTTATTATGTTTAAGTATGGTCCTTGTATGCCTGATCTCTCCAAGACTTTTAACATGAAGGGGTGCTATATTTTGTTAAAAGCTTTTTCAGCGTTCAATGAGATGATCATGTGGTTCTTTTCTTTCAGCTTGTTTATATAGTGGATTACACTGATGGATTTTCTAATGTTGAACCACCCCTGCATCCCTGGGATGAAGCCTACTTGATCATAGTGTATAATACTTTTGATGTGATCTTGGATCCGGTTTGCAAGTATTTTATTAAGTATCTTTGCATCCATGTTCATAAGGGAAATTGGTCTGAAATGTTCCTTTTCCATTGGGTCTTTGTGAGGTTTACGTATCAGGGTGACTGTGGCATCATAGAATGTGTTTGACAGTATTCCTTCTGTTTCTATGTTGTGGAAGAGTTTGAAGAATATTGGTGTTAGCTCTTCTTTGAATGTCTGGTAGAATTTTGTGCTGAAACCATCTGGCCCTAGATATTTTTTTGGTTGGAAGACTTCTAATGACTTCTTCTATTTACTTAAGGGTTATAGGACTGTTTAATTTGTTTACTTGTTCTTGATTTAACCTTGGTAGGTGGAATCTATCAAGAAAATTGTCCATTTCATTTAGATTTTCCAATTTTGTGGAGTATAAGATTTTGAAGTGGGACCTAATGATTCTTTGAATTTCCTCAATGTCTGTTGTTATTTCCCCCTTTTCATTTCTGATTTTGTTGATTTGGGCATTTTCCCTCTGCCTAAGGGCTTGTCTATTTTCTTGATTTTCTCAAACAACCAACTCTTGGTTTTGTCGATTCTTTGTATTGTTCTTTTTGTTTCTAAGTTGTTGATTTCAGCCCTGAGTTAGATAATTTCCTCTCATCTGCTCCTCTTGCGAGTGTTTGCTTCTTTTTGTTTTAGCTCTTTCAGGTGTGCTTTTAGGTGGCTAGTATAGGAATTCTCCTTTTTCTTTTTGAAGGCACTTAGTGCTATAACTTTCCTCTTAGCACTGCTTTCATTGTGTCCCATAAGGTGGGTATGTTGTACCTTCATTTTCATTGAGTTCTAAGAAGACTTTAATTTCTTTTTTTATTTCTTTCCTAACCCAGATGTCATTGAATAGAGAGTTGTTCAGTTTCCATGTTTTTGCAGGCTTTCTGTTTTTGTTATTGTTGAAGTCTAGCTTTATTCCATGATGATCTGATAAGTTACAAAGGGTAATTTCAATTTTCCTGTATCTGTTGAGGCTTGCTTTGTGACTGACTATATGGTCGATTTTGGAGAAGGTTCTGTGAGGTGCCGAGAAGAAAGTGTATTCTTTTGTTTTGGGGTGAAATGTTCTGTAGATATCAATTAGGTCCATTTGATTCATGCTATCTGTGAGGTTCATTATTTCTCTGTTTGGTTTCTGCATCATTGATCTGTCCAGTGGTGAGAGTGGTATGTTGAAGTCTCCCACTATTAATGTGTGAAGTTCAATGTGGGATTTGAGCTTCAGTAGTGTTCCTTTAACGAATGTGCATGGTGTAAAAAAAATAATTAAATTACATTGGGTTGGGCACCATTTGTAGAAATAATTAATTAAATTGTTTAACTGTATTTAGATTATATTCAATTGGTTTGGCAGCCATTAATTCTTATCCAGATATTATAAATGAGCGCACACAGACACCATGTGGATTTTAACAAGCTTAGGCCTGAATTGTGCAATCCTAGCCCATCTAAGCTAGTTCTTAATTCTATTACCCAAATATGACCCCATATATACATACATCCCCTTGGACTGCCATTCTCCACTCTATGTCGATATTCCTGGCCACGTGGAATGAGGTTCCTCTTTCTAACCATGGTGTGCATCTTCTTTCCTGCTACTCCTGGCTGGAATGAATTAATCCTCTATCTAAAGCACAGGCTTCCTGTTCTAATCTCAGCAAGTCCCACCTTTGTCTGTCTTTGCCCAATCTCAGGCCTCAGCATTTTATTTAACCAGAGTCAATGTAAGGAACAGACAGCAAGCAGGACCAATTAATTAACATTTAGAATGTGTAACACTACCCCATCAGGGTGGTCTTACATTTGGGGCATAGATGTTCAGTATTGAGATTTCATCTTGGTGGATTCTTCCTTTGATGAGTATATAGTGTCCTTCCCCATCTCTTTTGATTAATGCTGGTTGAAAGTCCAATTTATTGCATACGAGATTGGCCACTCCAGCTTGTTTCTTGGGTCCATTTGCTTGGTATATCTTATTCCAGCCCTTGACTTGGAGATAATGCCTATCTTTTTTGCTGAGGTGTGTTTCTTGTAAGCAGCAGAATGTGGGATTCTGTTTTCACATCCATTCTGCTAGCCTTTGTCTTTTTATTGGGGAATTGAGACCACTGATGTTGAGAGATATTAATGACCAGTGATTGTTACTTCCTGCCATCTTGATATTGGTGGTAATAGTATGTGAGTGAGCTTCTCTTCTTTTTGTTTTGCTGCAGTCATGCTATTTGCTTCCTGTGCTTTTTTTGTGTGTAGTTAACCTCTTTGGGTTGGAGATTTCCTTCCAACATCTTTTGTAGAGCTGGATTTGTGCATAGATATTGTTTGAATTTAGCTTTGTCATGGAATGTTTTTTTTTTTTTCCATCTATGCTGATTGACAATTTTGTTGGGAATAGTAGTCTGGCCTGGCATTTTTGGTTTTTTAGGGTGTGCGTCTGTCCAGGCCCTTCTGGCTTTTAGCATCTCTGAGGAAAAGTCAGGTGTGATTCTGATAAGTTTGCCATTATATGTTACTTGACACTTTTCCCTAGCAGCTTTTAATATTCTTTACTTGTTCTGTACATTTAGTGTTTTGATTTTATGTGTTGGGAGGATTTTCTTTTCTGGTCTAATCTATTTGGAGTTCTGTAAGCTTCTTGTACAGTTATAGGCATCTCGTTTTTAGATTTGGGAAATTCTCTTCAATGAATTTGCTGGTCCTTGGAGCTAGGAATCTTCTCTTTCTTCTATTCCTATTATTCTGAGATTTCGTCTTTTCATAGTGTCCTTGATTTCTTGAAGGTTTTGTGTCAGGACTTTTTTTAGATTTGACATTTTCTTTGACAGATGTATCAATTTCTTCAATTATATCCTCTGAGCCTGAAATTCTTTCTTCTAGCTCTTGTATTCTGTTGGTGATGCTAGTGTCTCTAGTTCCTATTCTTTTCTTAAGGTTTTCCAGTTCTATAGATGTCTCAGATTGGATTTTCTTCATTGTTTCAACTTCCCTTTTCAGGTCTTCCATTCCTTTAAGTGCTTTATTCATTTCCATCACCTCTTTTGCAGTACTTTGTTGTTGCTCTCTGAGATATTTGATTTCCTCCCTTAGGCCTTCTATTATTAATATAAGCATAGGATTGAGGTCATTTTCCTTTGTTTCAATCGTGTTAGGATGTCCAGAGTTGTCTGTAGCATTATAGCTAGGTTCTGGAGACATCATATTGCTTTGATTTTTTTTTTAAACCATGTTCTTGCACTGACCTTTTGTCATCTGATTGACCCTGGTGTTGTCTGTCTGTTTCTTTTGTCAGTTGACCTTGGTGCTCAGGAAAATTCCCTGTTCTGGGGGTTGGCTGATCCTGAGATCCTGATGTCCACCACCAGATGGTCGGTAGGTTCCTGTAATAGACTGGCTCTCGGAGAGGGGAGTGCTGCTCTCCTCAACTGGTTGTGACCCAATTGGACCAATATACAGGGGATTGGGATGGGAGAGGGGCTATCCTCTGAGGACCTGAGAGCTGGCAGGTCTCCTCAGAAAGGCAGGTAGAGCTGTAGTTGGGCCTGTATTCTCCCCTCACTGACACGGTCGTTCTGGTTCAGCAGCTAGGCTGACCGTGGAGGCAGGGAACTCCACCCAAGATGGGTGCCAGCCTCAGTGTGCCTGTTGTTGACTGCCTCAGATGCTTGGATGCTAGGGTGAGTGACCCGCCCCAATATTTGTGGAGAACACACATCACTGGCTCTGTTTACAGTCAGTCTTGGCTCCTAATTGCTTTGCTGTGACTGGGTTAGGTCTCTTTCACTCAGCTACAGGGCATACTGTGCCACCATGTTGGGAAATCTGGAAAGAAAATCCTACTTACCTTTGCTCTTGTGGTCTGGCTGTTTTTCCCTGTTGGGTGTACAGGTCCGTGTTCAGGCTGGATATCAGACATACAGGTATGTCCACTGATAAGTATGTGGCTGGAGCCGTGGGCTGGATCCCCTTGTGGGCTAGATCTGCTCTAGCCAGCGCTCCCCTCCAGACAGGAGACTGAACTGGCTGATCTCAGGGTGGTGTTCCCAGGAACTGCCTGAGCTGTTACACTTGGTGACCAGGCACAGTGTTCACCTCAGTAATTCAGACACCATCTGTGTTTCACTGTTGGCTACAGGACCTCACATTCACTCCTCAGTAACTAATCTCATTCATCTACTGCCCAAATACAATGCTCTAGTGTAACTTAGTTTTTTTTTTTTTTTTATTTTACATGATGTGGCAGTTAAAAGATTGCCTGGAGTCTTTGAACATTTCAATACTCTGCCCTGTGTTGCTCATTTCATCTATCCATTTATAACTGTTTAAACATTCATTCTCTTTTTGTAAGATGTTATTAATGTTATAGTTTAAACTGGGACACTTTAGGTTTCTAGAAGACAAATACAGAACTGTGTAACATGTTGGCTTTTACTATTTTTGTTTAATTATATACTATAATTATTTTACTGTACTTAATACCTTTACCTCCCTGCCAACACTTGTTCCTTTCAACCCGCTCCCCCCCCCCAAAAAAAAAACCCACTAGGTGGGAGAGAAAGAATGCAAAGGGGAAAAGGATGGAGTTCTCTTTGAGCTCCTTACTGCTGAGTAGGGTCATTGAGTTCTTTGTGCAATACCAATCTCAGTTCTCACGATATCCAGCAGGCAAACAAGCAAACCAGGAAACAGCATCAAGGAAGAACCAACAGTAATTTGGGGGAGCACCCTCAGCAGGGAGAGCAGAAACCTCTTTCTTCTTTGTAGTGCTCCCTTTTTGCCAGAGCTCTGGCTTTTTATCCATAAGTCCTCAGAATTCATGTGCTACAGGAGGGTAAGCCACACCTTTGCTTGCTCATGTGGCACATATTGATTATACCTGGTAACTAACTGAAGCAGCTTCATACCTGAGATTAAACAAAAACATTCTCATAACTGTAAAAAAAAAAAAAACTCTTACTACAGAACTGGAGTGAATGTATAATTCTTTGTAGGAACTTAGGTAAAAGCCTTTGAGTTCTTTCAACCATTTTTGTTTGATTCGTTGATTTTTGCAGGGGAGTCAGGTTCTTAATATGCACCTCTTGCTGTCCTGGAACTCATTACATTGACCAGGCTGGCATCCAATTCAATGAGATATACCTGCCTCTGCCTCCAAGTGCAGGGATTAAAGTCATGAGCAAATACACCCAGCTTGCCCATCATTTTTGTAGTTAGCAATTGTTTATACAATTACTCTGATATGTGCTTGGTACAGTAATTCTATTTGCTTCTGTATCTCTCTCTCTTTATATGTTAATTGGTATTTCTCTTCTAAAACTACATCCTATTCAAAGGGTGCAGAAATGACAAAGGTGAATCTAATTATTCAGTTTCCTTCTAAAATTAGTTGGCGATTGCTTTAGAACTTCCATGTCAGGAAATAAGTCGGGGAAGCACTAGAAGTATATCTCAATGAAATATATACACACAGTGTTGTCACCATCATGCTTTCTGTTGTACACATGAATGGGACATTTTAGAATGCAGTGACCTACAATGATGTGCATGTGAACTTCACTCGGGAAGAGTGGGCTTTGCTGGATCCTTCCCAGAAGAGTCTCTACAAAGATGTGATGCTGGAGACCTACAGGAACCTCACTGCAGTAGGTAAGATTGTGAATATTCTTTCTCTTTTAAAATAAGCAGGCACCTGTTTCTTTCATAGTGATGCTTTTTAATAATTTCTGTTGAGAATGAGGAAGAATGATGTGAATAATTCAGGTATGATTGTAAGATTCACTGAAGATAGAAACTTAAACTTTGCCTAATTTCCAATAATGCATCATATATTTTCTGGTACTATATTTTAGGCTACAATTGGGATGACCATAATTTTGAAGAAACTATTCAAAATTCTAGAAGAAATCAAAGGTAATTTTTATGTGCAAGCTGATATGAATATTCCTCTGAGGAAATATTAATATGTCCTGGAAGTTTTAAAGAAAAGTAACAGTGTAAAAAAAAAAAAAAAGCACTGCTTTAAGTGTATCAATGATTATTAAATTCTCACAAAACCTTTTACCTCAATGTCAGGTATCTGATTTGTGTTTTCAAGGTATTCCTCTAAGAAAGAAGTCAAGGAAACAATGCCTTAAAAGATATCACAATATGAACCATAGCCCCATTAGTGCTATGCTGTAAAACTGCCAATCTGTTTGGATTCATACTACTTAGATTTGCAAAAGGTACTGAGTAGGTGATCAGTATGTGTCCAAAACCTTCTAATAAATAAATAGTCCAGTAAAGTTGCTGTTACTCATACACTTGTAATAATGTTGCTAACTTTATTGAGAGAGACAATTTATGAGAGTCAAGAATGTTGTGGAGAAATCTTAATCCGTATACCAGATATCTATGAGAAACAGACAGTCAAACTGTTTGAATGCAATGCAGAACCCTTTCATTTGTTGTTCTTCTTTTGACATATGTTGGTCTATCATATGTCACAATGGATATAAGCCGTGTGAGCATAGGGATATTGAAAGCAGGAACCTACTTCTCTCTCTCCCAGAATAATCAGAAAATATGTAGTAATCCCTTCTTTTGAGTGGACTTTCTGAATGTGATACAAGTTTACAATTAATTGGTTTTCCAGGTTTATTGGGAACACCCACAAACTGACACTGCATAAAATCCCTATGAGTAATAGGAATTTGGAAATTCTTGTTTGTCTTGGTTTAGTAAGCAAATGTAGTATGACTCACACTATAATAAACTTTAAGACTTCAATCAGTGTGGTAATGCTCTGACTTCTTCCAGTTTTCATGAAATATAGAGAAAGAATGCTATATATGTGAGCCATGTAATAAATGCCCTTATCATCAGAGTTATCTTCAAAGATGGAAAAGAACCCATAATAAATGAGAACACCATAAATGTAAGCAAAGAATATAAAATCTTAAGATCTTATTCCTCTTTACCTTTAGACCAAATTATAAAATTAATTCATATAAAATTCATCAGTGTAATGAATATGGTACAGCTTTCGTATGTGCCAATTATCTTTGCAGGAATAAAAGAAGTCATAATGGAGAGAAACCATCAGAATTTACTCAGTGTGGTAAATCTTTTGCATATCAGAGTCATCCTCAAAGGCATGACAGAATTCATACTGTAGAGAAACCCTATGAAGATATTCAATATGTTGAAGCCTATGTACATCACAGTAGTCTCCAAACACATAAAAGAACACATACTGGAGAAAAACCCTATGGGTATAACCAATGTGGTAAAGACTTTGCATGTCACAGTCATCTTCAAAGTTATGAAAGAATTCATAGAGGAGAGAAATCTTATGAATGTAATCAGTGTGGTAAAGCCTTTGCACAAAACAGTCATCTTCAAATGCATGAAAGGATTCATACAGGAGAGAAACCTTATGAATGTAATCAATGTGGTAAAGCCTTTACACTTAATAGTTATCTTCAAAGGCATGAAAGAACACATACAGGAGAGAAACCTTATGAATGTAATCAGTGTGGTAAAGCCTTTGCACTTAACAGTTATCTTCAAAGACATGAAAAAATTCATACAGGAGAGAAACCTTATGAATGTAATCAATGTGATAAAGCCTTTGCAGATCACAGTTCTCTTCAAAAGCATGAAAGAATTCATACTGGAGAGAAACCTTATGAATGTAATCAGTGTGGTAAAGCCTTTGCACAAAACAGTCATCTTCATATGCATCAAAAAATTCATACAGGAGAAAAACCTTATGAATGTAGTCAGTGTGGCAAAGCCTTTGCCTGTAGCAGTCATCTTCAAAGGCATGAAAGAATTCATACAGGAGAGAAACCTTATGAATGTAATCAATGTGATAAAGCCTTTGCAGATCATGGTTCTCTTCAAAAGCATGAAAGAATTCATACTGGAGAGAAACCTTATAAATGCAATCAATGTGGTAAAGCCTTTGCACGTAACAGTTGTCTCCAAATGCATGAAAGAATTCATACAGGAGAGAAACCTTATGAATGTAATCAATGTGGAAAAGCGTTTGCACGTAACAGTTATCTTCAAATGCATGAAAGAATTCATACAGGAGAGAAGCCCTATGAATGTAATCAATGTGATAAAGCCTTTGCAGATCATGGTTCTCTTCAAAAGCATGAAAGAATTCATACAGGAAAGAAACCTTATGAATGTAGTCAATGTGGTAAAGCCTTTGCAGGCTACAATTCTCTTCAATTGCAGGAAATAATTCATACAGGAGAGAAACCCTATGAATGTAATCAGTGTGGTAAAGCCTTTGCAGATCATGGTTCACTTCAAAGGCATGAATGAATTCATACAGGAGAGAAACTTTATGAATGTAATGAATGTGGTAAAGCCTTTTCTCATCACACTTATTTTCCAATACATAAAAGAACATATAAATGGAGAGAAACTCTTTGAATGTAAGCAATGGAGTAAAGCCTTTGCATGTAACAGTCTGTCTCCTCATACATAAAGGAATACATGCTGGAGAGAAGCCCCATGAATGTAAACAGTGTGGGTAAAGCCTTTGCATATCATGGTCATCTTTAAATCCATGAAAGAACAGATGCTGCATGGAAATTCTATGAATGAAGCTATGTGGTAAAGCCTTTGCTTACATAGTCATCTTTAACGACATGAAAGATATCATAGTGGTAAGAAATCCAGTGAGTGTATTTAATATGGTGAAGCCTTTGCACATTTCTATAATCTTCATAAAAATGAAAAAATTGATACTAGAGAAACCCTTCAAATATATTTAATATGGTGAAGCTTTAGCTCATTTGTATAGTCTTCATTGTTGTGAAAGTATTCATAATGGAGAGAAATTCTTTGAATTTAAGCAATGTGATAAAAACCTTTGTGTTACAGGGCCCACTGAGATCCAACACAACTCAAAATCAGGTCAATGCAAATGGCAAGAATTTACTGTAATTTATTGGTTGATGCAGGGCACAGAACATACTCAGAAGCTAAACTGCAACACTCTGCACCCCTCACCCATCATCTCTCCTCCCTGAGCCAGAATGTTATAGAGCTTTTTAGCTCAAAAACCTGAAATATCTATGCCAAGTTACAGCTACACTTTTCCACCAATCCAGATTTAGGGATAGGGACTTTCCCCATGTAGTTGATCTGTGTCAACTTATACACAATGTAGGTCATACACTCTAACCAATCATCTCCATTTTTTTCTTTTTTGGTTAGGAAGAGGCATTATGTTTTGAGGAACAAAAAATTTATAGGCAAAGCTACTCAGCTATTGGAAAGTCTACAGTTTCCCTAGGGTCTAAGAACTTGATCTTAGTTTCACTCTATTATAAAATGGATGCTGAGAACAAAAAAGCAATACTTAGGACCAATTTCTTTTGCTTGTTCCCAACATTTGCACATCAGAGTCATTTTCAAATACATAAAAGAACAAATATGGGATAGAAACCCTACAAACATAATCAATGAGATAAAGCCTTTGCAAGACACAGTTATCTATGAATACATAAAAGAAAACATACTGGAGAGAAACCCTATGAATAAGCAATATGGTAAAACCTTTGAATGTAGCAGGAGTCTTAAAAATCATGAGAAAAAGGCATATTGCAGAGAAACTCATAAATGTAGTCAGTGTGGTAAGGTTTTGCACTTCATTAGTATCTATACAAGAGCAAAACCTTTAGCGTGTAATCAATTTGTTAAATCCTTTGTATATCACAGTAACTTTGAGAATTTTAAGGAGCTCATACTGAAGGGAATCTATAACTATAAATGATGTGGTAAGATCTTTAGCCAGCACACTTGCATTCAATTACACAAGATTATGTTTCTGAAGAAAAAAATGTAACAAGTGTCAACAATCTATTCAAACATTATGATGTCCTTCATTTTTTTGTTTGCATTTGCAAACTCATATGGACAAAAGGCCTAAGAATTTAAACAATAAGGTAACCCTTTTCCATTTTGCAATTCTCTTCAATTACATGAAATAACTCATCCAGTTATAAAACTTTATTGTTGTGTATTAGTGTCTTTTCTGTTGCTGTAATAGAACACAATGTCTAATAGGCAACTATAAAAGAGTTTTGTAGTAGAAGTTAGGTGTCTTTAGTGAAATTAGTATTCAGTTCAGTCTAACATCTGGCAGCTTATAAAGAAGAGATTATATCCTTTGAACTTGAGTCGAGATGGGGAGAGCTCATCAGTTGAGGCCATAATTCTGTAAGAAACATGAAATGCCTTGTTGAAGGGGTGTGGCTAAGAAACCACACAGCCGCAGATGATGTTGGTTGCTGCTAGAAGCCACAGGACCACTGGACATTGCAAGGGCCCTTGAGACCACGAAGGACCGCGAGATGATATATATACACCAAAGAGCTCCACACGACGCTCTCTTCCGTTTCTTCCTCTTGCCCTTACAAGCTGAGAAATCAATGCATGCTGGAGAAGTATACAGTAAGGTATGCCTTTCATCAGTATTGAGACTGCAATGGTGATAAACTGAGAGAAAGAGTCCAAGATAGAGACTTTTTGCTGCAAATAAGGCTGGCAGAAAACACGGGCGGAGTTCAGAGGCCAAAGTGAGAAACTTTTCCATGAAACATACGTGGACTGAGGAGACTATAGAAATGAGTCTCAGCTGATAGAAGAAGCCAAATTCAAGTTTAGCAGTTAAAATAGACTGTTCTCATAAACTGGCCACAATTTAGTGGTTGAAATAAACTGGGCATACAAACTGGCAAAGTTAGGTCCAACATACACGAAGTTTTGAAAGGACTGTCTACAGTGACTGCAGTATCCAGACAACCAAAAATCAAGTTATCCTACATTTGCCTACACTAAGAATATTACTATCCCTTAAGAAAGTTAAAATAGTATTGGTTATGTTCTTAGATATTAAGTGTTTATAGGTGTTAGGTTTTAGACATAAGGTTATAGGATATAGGTGTTTTATAAGTATTAATAAATATGTGTTATAAAAAATTTTCTGTTACAGAGTTTGATTTGGCTTATGGTTCCAAAGGGATATGGGATCACCATGAAAGTGGCATACAACAAGCATCACACATGGCACCTAAAGCAGGAAACTTAGAGCTCACATCCTCAACCTCCAGCATGAAGCAGAGTGGGAACTAGAAATGGTATAAGGATGTAAACTCCCAAGCCCATCTCAAGTGACTTATTTCCTCCAGTCGGACAGCATTTCCTAAATATTCCCAAACTATACTCCCAAGTGAGAAGGATGATTTTTTTTCTTACTTAAAGCCCACATGCTTGCTTTCTTTTACATGAACCAATTTGTAATGAAGAAAAACTCTAGGTAAGCGTTTAGGTGCCTTAATACCTGAATTACAGGAATGAATGCTTACACAAGAAAAACATTCACGAGTAAAATTTGTTAAACAATTTATTTTAATTAAATTATGTGATGAAAGTATGTCCTTGTATGTGTACGTTCACATGAATGCGAGTTCCAAGAATATTAGCCACTTTGATCTTCTTGTCAAAAACCTGACATTGGTCCTGGGAAGGAACTTATCTTACATGCTCAGTATTTGAAAGCCTTTATATATCATCTTCATGTCGGAAGTAGAAAAGAAATCATATTAGATGAAAGCTCTAGTCATATAAATGATTTGAGAAAGACTTTAGACGTCTTAGTTGTCTTCAGTTAGAAGAAAAAAATCTTGTTTTATCTGCTTTTCATCAGTGTTGATGGAAGTCAATTACATACCATGTTCACTCAAGTGAAATGGAGGACATCACCATTTGTGGTTGTTGTTTGTATTTTGAAACATTTGGTGTATGTATTGAAGTTTGCTGTATGTGTGGCAAATCCATGAAGTTTATTAGGCCATTCTGATATTTGTTCTGTGGCTTCTGTTCATCTTCTATTGCATTTTCACTTGGTGATACGTATTTTTCTGGGTTGGATGTTAGTAGTTAGTCAAGGATATATCTAAACTCTTCATTCTCGTGTGTTAGCTTCCTAGTACAAGTCCAAGGGTAGAAGATGTACCCACAATGTGTCCTTTTTTGTTAACACATTTTAATAATGTTAATGTTAAAATGCTTAGTAGAAGAGAATATAAGAAACACTAAGAACCTCATATGCGTATCCAAAGCAGTATTTTTATCTATCTGGTACAGATGTAATGAAGTGAGTATCAGCAATCAACTGTGTGTCTTTTTTGGAATGTTTTAGTTAATTATTAAAAGTAAACCCTTGTTCATAACACTTTCTCAGAACCACAAATGAAAGCCATTTGTCTCAATGTGTAAACTTGGTTTCTGCTAAGCTTGATGACCTGAGTTCAATCTCTGGGAGACCCATATTACTCCCCATATTTTTCTGTTATTTCTATATTTCTCCTATGGGATATGCACACACATATACCAGCTAGAGAGTCAGTAGCACTGTTCCTTTTGTGTACCCATTTTGGTTCTCAGCACCCACATCAGATAGCTCAAAACTACCTGTATTTCCAGGTCCAAGACCTCTGATGCATTCTTTTGACCCTCTGGAGCACTGTTGGCATATTTGTTTAGCTATTTTAATGGGATCTTATATCTCTACCTCATTTCTAACCCTTATTTACCCTAATCCCTTCTAATCCCCCAACACTAGGTAGGAGAGAAAGAGGGTTAGAGGTAAAAGGGGGCTTAGACCTCTGTAGACAACTTCCTGATGAATAGAAACATAGCTCCTTGGAGCAAGTCTAATCCTTGTCATCAGGATATCCAGCAGTCTAGCTTCCAACAAACAGGCAACAGCAAACACAGCAGCAGGATGAACCAGCAGCACATGGACAACAACAGGGGTAGCAGCTCCCACCAGGGTCCCTATTGGGGCTCTCCAACATATACCTTCTCAAGAGTTGTCAGGATTAAACTGTCTGCAACCGGCACAAATCATGCCCCTTCCAGAGCACAAAACACATTATAGTTAGTTGCTATGAACCATCTGAATCAACCTCATATCGCACACCAGAGCTTAAAACAAAAACATGTTCACATAAGTGGTTTTTTAAAGAAACCAAAATCCTCACTATAGAGCACCAAATACATAAATGGTGCAAAGACACTCATACACTTGTGGTTCCATATTATACAATTTTTTCTTTGTGTACATATTATTTTTAATTTAAAATTGATTTAAGTGCATAAGTTTTATGTATATACCAAGAGCATGTCAAGTATAAGTGCAGAAAAGAAGAGAATGTCAGATCTATGTTTGGAGTTAACAGATAGTTGTGAGCTGTCTCTTAGGTGCTGGGAATTAGCTT
This sequence comes from Lophiomys imhausi, assembly GCA_907164525.1. Classification (NCBI taxonomy): domain Eukaryota; kingdom Metazoa; phylum Chordata; class Mammalia; order Rodentia; family Muridae; genus Lophiomys; species Lophiomys imhausi. The sequence goes on along the minus strand of CAJQZJ010033534.1, from coordinate 1,051,763 downwards.
GGTCCTGTGGATGACTAGCCAGTGCTCTTAGGGGCTGAGCCATCTATTCAGCCCCAGGAACATATCACTAATTGAGTTCATCTTTCCCTTGGCCCTGATGACCCAGAAGAAATAAAAGACTGATTGCATCAGTACTTAGACTTGGTGCTTAAAGAAGTTTCTCAGCCCATATCTCCACAAAATTCTGGATCAGGAGAGAAACTGACAATATAAGTCTTTAAAAAGTGGTTGGCCACTTGACCAAAGCCACATGATTAAGTAACAATGGGAGCCCACAAGGAAACATGTCATGCTGGAGTTTATGCTTACTGTAAGAAAAGAAAAGTAACTTGAAAGCATGAAGCCCGGCTTGTCTAAATTGGATCATATTCTGCTTCTCTGATGCCTGCTAAACATTCTATTAGGAGCCCTGAGAAGTGGTGATGCCAGATGGCATGGAGCTTGCAGTCAGTGGAACCCATGACTCTGAAGTCACTCAGCCTGGAGAAATCAGACATTTAAATGGAGCTGTGGAGTATGAACGAGCTCTTAGGGAGGGAGCTTTGGGTACAAAAGGAAGCCAGGCATGGTGGTGCACACCTTTAATCCCAGCACTCAGGACACAGAGGCAGGTGGATCTCTGTGAGCTCAAGGCCAGGCTGGTCTACAAAGTGACTCCAGGACAGCCAGGGCCACACAGTGAAACCCTGTCTCAAAAAATAAAACAAAACCAGAAAAAAAAAAAAAAAGGAAGATAGGAAGATGTTTAACAGGTCAGAGAGCTTGGGGTGTACCTGAGGACAAACTGGCACCTACTCTGTCCTATTTATCCACTTAGCTGTGTTGGGTCAACCCCTCCAGGTCTTCCACTTTTTCCTTTTCTAGGGAACTACACATAGCTGTCAGTGACAGCTCCCTGCAAGCCCCCATGTGATGATCTCCAGTTGGACCTGAAAGCTCCTCAGTCCCCACACTGTCATCCCAGTAACTTGGATGCCTGGTAAAATAAAGATATTCTAAAGAGACACAGTGGACTCCATGAAATTTGTCTCCCCTGGAATCTCATTTTGGGAAAAGACATTACTCCAGATGACAACTTCTTTGCTGAATAAACATTAACTCATTATCTGAATACCTTGCAGGAGATAAAGGAGCAGAGACTAGCAGAGGGATTTACAGATGTGAAAAAATTCATGATATGGCTTGATTATACATATCTCTTGGCTTCTGTCTAAACCTGTTAGGATGGATACCAAGGATAGATTAGTTACCTTATACCTTCATCACTGGTCAAAATTAGTCACAATAAATATTTTAATATGTTTTCAATTTTCAGTAATTTGAATTTTTCTTTCCCATTGTTCTCTTTTTTATTTGAAAAAAAAAAATAGTCCCACTATGACTCTCTGGATGGCCTGGAACTCAGTATATATACTAGGCTATCCCACATCATTGGAGTATCGGCCCACCTTACCTCTAGAGTGCCTACATTATAGATAGGCATGTCACAGATGTATAATTCAGTTCCTTTTATTGGCTTCTTGAAGATGAGTGGCTGAATCTGGATGGTTAGGCTACACAGGGCAAAGACTCTGCTCCTAACTATGGTACCAGAAGAAGGCTCACATCAATTGCAGCTACCCTGCCTTAAAATCCAATGTCTTCCAACAGTGAGCAATATTGCTCTTCTTTATCATTGAGTCTGTTATAATTCATGAAAGGACTAAGGCAGAGCTCTGCCCATTTTCTACAGATGGTGAAACCCAGGCTCACAGAGGTAAGTGGTTTTACAATATGTTATGTTTACTCATCCCAAAATTTTCAATTTTCAATATAATTCTTGATTACATTTGATGAAATTTTAATCGGTTGATGCATGTTCAATAAACATCACAATAGTCATTTCACAAATATTTTCTAGTTTTTAACAGGTGACTAGAATTTTCTCTTCAAGAAATAATCAGTTGTTTTTTTCCAGATGTTTTTAAGGTGATTTCTAGGAGTGATCTCTAAGTATCAAGTAACGTAGAGAGATTGCAATTCCCTTATTTATCCCTTAACCTGTCTCAGACTGTTAATGCCATAATATGGACACAATAATTTTCTACTACTCTGTAGAAAGAGACAAAAGACAGGGTCTTCTTGAGAAAACATCCATATTGAGTTTGGTTTTCTATTTTCTTTTTTTTTTTAAAATGAGGTAAGTTTCTTTAATGGAGAAAATATAGCATTATAGTCTTAAAATGATATGAGCCACTAATGAATAATAAATATGGTCTCACATATTTTATCCCCTATATGCTTTATATTGCACATTACATTTTCTGAATCAGTATTACCAATGTAGTACCATAATACTGAATATTTTTCACACCCCTTTTCTTCAACCCACACTGTACTTTCCTCACATAGTTCTTATTAAGGAATGCAATGTTTTGTCTTTTCAACCCTTCCTCGTATCTTTTGAAAATTCATCTTAGTAGGAAAAAAAACCAACAAAATTATTCTTTTCTAGGTGTCCCTGCTGACCAGTGGCAAAAATCTGTCCCTGCTACTCTGAATAAGAGAAAAGTATAAAGGAGGGGATTGGTATTGTCTCCATGTTCTGGAATTGAGCTATCTACTGTAAAGGACTCTTAAGCGATTTTGAATGTTTTGACATATGAAGGACAAAAGGTATTTGAGAAGGAAGGACCCAAAGGTAGGATAAGGAACTAAGCAGTGATAAGCATTATGGAAGAAGTTAACCAAGAAAAAGCAAGACCAAGTATTTGACTTCTGTGAGGACCGGTCTGAGTCCCATCTTTGTAGTTTTATAGGTTGGTTTTGGCCTTACGCTGGTACTGGAGTTTCTAGTATCTTCTCCAGTTGGCTTTTTGCCATAGCAACAGCATTTTTCTTCTGTCATTGAACAGTCTTTGATGTACCATTCCCATCAGACCATTCAGTTCTCTTTATACTTTACCCAAACAATGCAGTCTATGGCTGGTGGTAGTGAAAATGTAAAATGATTCTAATTAAATGTTGTTTAAGGATGATCTCCATAATCTCATTTCTATTAGTTTCTGAACTACTTGTAAAAAAAATTTTTTTTTTTTTTTTTGGTTGAGACAGGGTTTCTCTGTGTAGCCCTGGCTGTCCTGGACTCACTCTGTAGATCAGGCTGGCCTCAAACTCACAGAGATCCGCCTGCCTCTGCCTCCCGTGTGCTGAGATTAAAGGCGTGCGCCACCACAGCCAGCAATTGCAGACAGCTGTGAACTGCCATGTGTGTGTGCTGGGATATGAACCTGCATCTTTTGGAATAGCAGCCAGTGCTCTTAACCACTGAGCCATCTCTCCAGCCCACTTCTTAAAAAATTTATCACACAAAACTGAATGTCGAATGTAATGTTGAGAATCAGACCTTTATTTTTGAAGCAGTCTTCCCACTGTATAACAAAAGCAATGCCTGTGTGTGCACACTGGACAGTGTGATATTATAAGCACCACAGCTTCCCATTGCCAGCACTGCAGACCCCCCCCCCCCCCTTTCCCCAGGGAATCCACACTCAGGGATGCTCAGAGACCAAAGGACTCAGCCCAGGTTACCACATAGACCAACATAATTATAGTCGTGTTCAGAGTCCATTCCAGACTCAGTAGATCAGACTCTGATCGCTCAGCCAACCTGTTCTTCTTGGTCTAGGGACAATAGTCCGCAAATTAACCACTGGATGGCTTGAGGTCTCTGAAGGAGAGACACAGACACACAAACAGAAAACAGGCTCAGATGTAGAACTCTTGGCTCCTTCTCCAAACACAACAGATGCACGCCATTTTCCCCGGCTTGTAGGGTCCTTAGTCTTTTCAAGAGCACGCATTTTTTTCAATATACATTTTAGCCATGGACTTGCAAGTTCCTTATCTCGTTTTCTCTGCATTTGGGTTTGCTTGTATCAGTTATACTCTGGGTTAGGATAGGTGTGGTCAAAAACAGCATCAGTGTCCATTGATGAGCCAACTGAGCCAAATACTAGGCCTTAGGGAATCCTCTGGGTACAGATAGTAGATCATGGTAGACATGGTGGGGCTCTCCAGCCTCCCTCCAGTAGGTAAGTGGATATTCACATTCAGCATCTGCCCCATGGCCAGCAATTCTGGCAGTGGGCCCACGCCCCATTTTGGGCAGCCTGGATAATAAACTCCCCCACGTCACACTCAATGAGGGGGCTGAAGTGGTCGAGGTGGTCCGCCCTGCAGGCTCTGGTCCCTATGCACAGTCTTGCTGACAGTTCGATAGAGGCAGTTGTCATCCAGGATGTTATGGAATCAGTACTTGTCCTGCCTCTCCACCTCGGGCAGGTACAGGGCTAACTTCTGCCTTGGGGGTCTGCCCGTGGTGCACCATTCTGGGCCTGCTCCGTATGAGTGGGGTGCGGGTGCAGGATGAGCCTCAGCCTGGGAGTAGTGGATGGCCTGCATCCATTGTGTTGGGAGAAGGAGCCAAGAGTTCTACATCTGAGCCTGTTTTCTGTTTGTGTGTCTGTGTGTCACTCCTTCATTGCCTCTCCATCCAAGTCAGGTTTCTGGACCCAAGTAAAATTTTCTAATGAAGGTTCATTCGGGCATCTTGGTTAAAAGTACAGTTCTGGCAGTTACAGCAGAATTATCTTCAGTTCAGTTCAGCTCCCTCCGGGTCTAGCTTTGAAGGTTTGTGGGATTCAGTTCTACAGTCTCATCCATTCATGTGTTATTCACGGGTAAGGTTTTAAAGTCTCAACTTTCTTCTCCACCCAAGCTCACTCATTCATTAGCACACCTTATGCAGTTTGATCCTGCTATTTACACTATCAGTTCCTTTCTTTGCTTGGGCTATTTTATCATGGCCTCAGGGTATACAGCTTAAGTTGCTTTGTATCCAACACATTCATTCCTTTTCTCCGTCTGTGGCAAGAGAGTCACGTGAAGCCCACAAGTTTATATAGGGGGACGTCTCGTGATCTTCTGAAATGTCCCATGGATTCTTGAACTCTCGAGGAAATTGGCTAGATCTTCCTAGAGTCCATCATTAGCTAAGGCCAACCTGCTCTGCTTCAGGTCAGTAACAGCTCCCTGACTGGTTAAGCAGAGATCAAATGAATCAGACAGCACAGGCCTACCCAGCTCTCCACATCCATGGTAGGGGCAGACACAGTTCTAGTCTGGGATAGTTATAGTTTCAGAGAGCTCTTCTTTCTCTTCGAAGGCACAGAGTCCTCTGTGTGCATATTCCATTACACACTCAGTGTGCAGTTCAGCCATCCCTTTGTTTCATAGCTGGGAAGTCCTGAAGCCAATCATAGGTCACATTGAAACTGTTGTTAAAGTAAAAAAAGGCCATGAATTAGGAAAAAGAATGAGGCGTCTATGGTAGGTCTGGGCAGCAGGAAAAAGATGGTAGAAATGATGTAATTAAAATACAAAAATATTTTTTAAATTTACACAAGACTTTATGGCCAAGTGCTCCAGAGACTAGGGATTTGTATCAGCACATCAAATGTTGCTCACATCTTTTCTGTCAGGCTGAACATCTTAAACCTGGAAAATAACAGTCTTGTTGACCAGGGCCACATCATTTCACCCAGATCTATTTTGGTTGAACTAGTGTAACTATAACAATTTGGTTTCACATAAGTTCAGGTTTTTAATCCAGATTCCTGATTGCCTGGACAGTGGACCTGAGAAATGGCCAGTCAGGACATTCATTGATCTTCTAAAGTTGATTGCCTCACTACTCCTTGCTAATGTCAACCACTGTCTGAGCAGGAATGCTTTCGCCCTCCTTGTCTAACACTTCTTGTGCTATGACTAACCCAGATTCAAAGTTCATCATAGAACTCAATTCTTCCACAGGTCTCTCTTCAACTCAAGTTGAAGTAAGTCTCAATAAAAGCCAGAGAGGTTGGAGGACAATCATTCACCAATTTATTTTTCCTTTTCATTGACCAGTCAAGGGCAGGCCTGGGAGAGTTGCAGGACTGTCTTCCCAGCACTTGGCAGCAGAGGCAGGACTGGGTGTTCAAAGCAATTGCAAATTTCAAAGCATGAGGCAAGCCTCAGCTACAGTAGGTATTGCTCTAAACAGAAATAATCAGCACCACTTGAGAAAAGTGAAAAGAAACTTTTTAAAAAATATTTATTACTTCTGGTTACATTTCCATCATAGTGTCCTCTTTCCACCCCTCCTAGTCCCTCCCTCCCACCCTCTACCTCCTATGCCTTCCATCACACTCCTATGGAGTGGAGTGTCCCTACCTAGCAGTCACCCGCCCAAGTTCAGCAGTCACATAAGGGCCAAGAGCCTCCTCATACATTGGGCGCCTACAAGGCAGCACCACTAAGGCAAAATGTCTCATAGACAGGTAACAAAGTCTATGTTCATGTTCCCTTTGGTGCATTGGTTGTAGTATAGTTATCCTGTACTACATGGCTTAAATCTGATTATAAGTGAACAGATGCCATGTGCATCCTTCTGAGACTGGGTTAGCTCACTCAGGATGAGCTTCTCTAGTTCCATCTATTTGGCTGCAAATTGCATGATTTTGTTGTTTCTGATGGCTGAGTAGTATTCCATTGTGTAGATGTACCCCCGTTTTTATATCCATTCCTTGGTTGAGGGACATCTGGATTGTTTCCAGTTTCTAGTTTATCACAAATAAGGCTGCTATGAACATAGATGAGAAGAAATTCTTAATGACCTGGAAACATTGGAGAATAAAAACAAGTAGGAGATTAGAGCAGTGATGCATTTAAAGAAAATCATATTTTGAACGTAAAATCAATAATTGACTTTTTAAAAAGATAAATACAATTGAAAAAACACTATAGAGACTTTGAGAAACAGCAAGCTAGCCCCTGGCAGAGAGAATGACATTAATACTATACTGTTTGACCCTGCTGCTATGTGCAATATTACCTTCTGAAATTTGTAACCTGACAAACAGCTACAGCCAGTCACATATGTCTCAACCTTCTGAGGTAACTTAACTCTGCAAGTGGATTTGACATCTGCAAATCACAGTCCTCAAGCGGAAATTCGGTATTCATTAGATCAAGCTCAAGTCCCCAAATTATACACCAACCCATCTTGTCTGTTTTCATTCACTTGACATGAATAAATACTTGCTGGAAAATTACCAGTTTACTTACCCTGCCACAACCAGGTCCTTTTCCATAATGGTAACATAGCAGCTCTTTGCCTAACTTATTCCTCCCTAAGATGTACATAAAAACTGAGTTCTCCTATTCTGTTCTGAAGGCACAATCCATGCTCCACATGCAAATCCTTTTCCTGTTACTGCAATGGACAGTTGATTATATGACTCATGTGGGTTACTTTAAAACTGAGGGCTGGTACAGCTGTTTAATTGTAAGAATTTAGTTAGTTTAAGAGGACAGCAAGGTCATTGCCACAGGGATAAAAAAAAAAAAAACTGGGATCAAGGCCACCTTAGTGCAAAGGTCAAGCTTGTCTCAAACATTTTTCTAAAAGGCTGGAGGTACACACTGTTTTAGGATTAATATCTCTTCTCAGGAAGAAATCACTCCACATACTTAAAAGATTAATAAGGAAAAAATCAGTTTGGTGGGGTTAGTGAAGTAGTGTAGCTTCTGCCAGCATAAGGTTTTGGAAGTTTGGTGTCTCAGGAAAAAGATACATGTATCCAATTATGGCTGTGTTTGCTACTGAAGGGCATGTCCTTGAAAGCCTGCCAAGTGCCAAGATGTACTGTTGTCAGGGCATGCCCTGGAAAAGCCCGCCAGGAACCATGGCAACAAAATGCTGGAATTCACTGCCCAGATCATTATGACACAAGGGATTTAAAATCGCAAGCCCACTTGGCCTTCCCCACTCTTCCTCCTTGTCTTGCTGGGAGACTTCCCTATGCTCCGCTGCTCATCACCGTCTTGCACCGACCTGCCTCGAATCCATGCTAGTGGAGAAGGTAAAGGCAGACTCTCCCTGGTGCTCCAGAATATCTAAACAGAATTATCTCCCCTTGGAACCCAAAAGCATCGGATTAGACAAAGCACTGGAGTAGAACCCTTGGAGCCCCAAAGCATCAGAACGGTGACCCCAAGAAATTTTCATCTTGCAAACAATTGGGCCCTGGGACGAAAGAGGCAATCTTGCCTGATTTGAAGGCCGCCCTATTTCAGTGGTCGAAACTGATTAAATTTATAAACTGGCCTTGTCATCTGAAGAACAAGACTCATAGACCTTAAGATTGAAAGACCTGGTAAAAAACCAGCCACCTGTACGGATCCATGTCCAAAGGATTCACCTGAGAATATATTCTTTTAAGAAACTTAAGTTAGTGTTAAGTGTTTGTTTATTATAGATATTAGAGTATTTTAGATATAGGTTTTAGAATTAGTGTTTGGGTTTTAGGGTTTAGGAACTTTATAGGTATTTGTTAAGTATTAATAAATATTTATAAATAAAAATTTACCCTTACAAAAATCTCCTCAGTGATAGGATGCATTCAGCTCTAGCTAATGCTCAAAGAGGAGCCAGGCTAGAACAGATTTTGCAGTCGACATGTGCTGTAATCCTTAAGTCTATTTTAGGTTCAGGCCCCAGGGTATACATTAAACAATGTAAATAGGGACAGGAGGTTGCAAGTCTAGCCACTGAGGCAGAAGGAGATTTACAGAGCAAATCTATCTTCTAGATCATAAAGTATGATCGAAAAGAGAGATTTCAAAGATGTATCACCACTACAGTTCTCACACGTACAAAGGACAGAGAACACAAATACAGAAAACATCATGAAAAGCAGCACTGTAGTTACAGTTCTAGATGAAGGGCTGTACTGAGCTATTCTAACCTCAAAATAAGGCTGTTTTTTACTCTGAGCAGGCTGACTTAGAGGAAGGCAACAGCTTCTTCCATGAAGGACCAGAAGGAATTCATTTTAACTATCCTTGACTGCTGTCTCAGAGCTATGACGTCACTGTAGAGAAATTTAAGTTTCATTTTTGTTTTGTGTATGGGTGTTTTGCCTGTATGTCTGTTTTCAGTACCTGCAGAGGCCAGAAGGAACGTCAGATATCTTGGGACTATGGTTATAGGAGATGGTTAGCTACCAGCTAGTTTCTCAGAATGAAACCTGTGTCCTCTGTAATGACACCCAATGCTCTTGACTGCTATGCTGTCTGTCTCTTCACCCACTTTTTATTTAAAATTTATTTTTATACATTTCAATTAAAATACATCATAACACTTTCCCCTTTCATGATGATTTCTCCATCTCTTCCCAAATTCTTCCCTTCCAACTTCTTCCTTTTAAGTTTGGGTAAGTATGTGCAAATATATGAATAAAACCTACTGAGTCCATTTCTGTTGCTTTTGTGTATATGGTTTCAGGGCTAAATACTTTTCTTTGGGTATGCATTTAGGGAACTCATCCCTGCCTGAGAGTAATCCTCCCATTAGCAGAATTCCTCTCTTTAGTAAGCAACAGGAATCTGACCCAGAAGTGACCTAGGCCTTCTTGAACATTAACATTATGAAGAATACAAAGCATGGGTGCTAAATACCTCAGCTAAGACTTGATTTGATGGCCGTGAAGCTCTGCCTTGGCTCCCTAGCCTTTCACCATGCCCTACTTCCATTACCATTTTCACCTTTAATGACTTTGAAATCTTTAATGCCTCTACTTTATCTTTTTCTTTTTTTTTTTTTTTGGTTTTCAGAGACAGGGTTTCTCTGTATGTCCTTGGCTGTCCTGGACTTACTCTGTAGACCAGGTTGGCCTGTAACTCACAGAGATCTGCCTGCCTCTGCCTCCCAAGCTCTGGTATTAAGGGCATGCACCACCATGCCCAGCTTTTTTCTTTTTTTTTTAATTAAATTAAATTAATTATTTTTGGTTTTTTTGAAAACAGAGTTTCTCTGTGTAATAACCCTGGCTGTACTGGACTCACTCTGTAGACCAGGCTGGCCTTGAACTCACAGAGATCTGCCTGCCTCTGCCTCCCAAGCTCTGGTATTAAGGGCATGCACCACCATGCCCAGCTTTTTTCTTTTTTTTAATTAAATTAAATTAGTTACTTTTGGTTTTTTTGAAAACAGAGTTTCTCTGTGTAATAACCCTGGCTGTACTGGACTCACTCTGTAGACCAGGCTGGCCTTGAACTCACAGAGATCTGCCTGCCTCTGCCTCCTGAGTGCTGGCATTAAAAGCATATGCCACCATGCCCAGCTCTTTTTATTGTTGTTTTATTTTGCTTTGTTTTTAAAAATGTATAGCCCAGGCTGGCCTTGAACTCGTGATCCTCCTGCCTCTGCCTCCTTCAGCAAATCCTACTGGAGTGTGCTACCACAAACTGGCCTGCCTCCACTTTCTAGGCACCATGATCACAGGCCTGCATTACCTTGCATGCCTTAGGTAGCTTGAACTTCATTTAGTGAGTCATTCATTACAATGATGGGATGAATAAGATGAGCAGTTAAACTTAACTATATTGAAAAACCACTTATCTCTGTGAGCCTGGGTTTCACCATCTCTAGAGCATGGACAGAACTCTGCCCTAGACCTTTGAAGGGTGATAACAGACTCAATGATAAGAAAAACAATACTGCTCATAGTTGGAAGACAGTGGCCTGTAAGGCAGGAGAGCTGCATTTGGTGGGAGCCTTCTTCTGATACTGGAGTTAAGACCAGAGCCCGTGTACTGGTTCTTACAAGTAAGGCACAGACACATATCTTAAATAAGTCACTTAAAAGAACTGAATTTTCGAGCTGTGAAATGCCTACATATTATGCAAGCACTCTGAAGCCAAGGTGGGCAAATCTCTGGGATGTTCAAGGACAGCCTAGTCTATATACTGAGTACAGGGCAGACAGATTATTTTTTTTTCAAATAAAAAATAAAACAACAAAAAGGAACAAAAGGAAATTACTAATGAAACTTGAAAGCATATTAATATGTTTATTCAGTGTGACTAATTTGGAACAGTGATCAAGATACAAAGTAATCCATCCTAGGGGTGGATGCCAAGAGACATGCACAACTAAGAAATCTAACCAAGCCACCTATTTATTGCCATTTATAAATCCATCTCCAACTCTCAGCTCCTTTTTCTCCAGCAAGGTATTCAGATAATGAGTTAATGCTTATTTACCTTACTTATCAGGAGGAAATCCGTTTTTTTCTTCATAATGAGATTCTAGGGGAAATTCAGATTTAATGGAGTCCACTGTTTGACTAGATGTTAGCCTAAAGGATATAAATGTCTCTTTGGAATGCCCTTATTCCTGCCAGGCAGTCACATGATGACAGTATGGACTAAGAATTTTTAAGAACCAACTGGAGACCATCAAATTGAGGCCCGCAGGCCACTGTCATTGACAGACAAGAAAAGGAAGACCTGGAGGGGGCTGACCCACACAGCTGAGTGGACACAGAGAATACTGTAGGAGAAAGACTGTCCTCAGGTGCACCCTAAGCATTGTTCACTGATCTTTTAATCCTCTGCCTTTCACATCCAAAGCTTCCTTCACTAATACTTCATTCATAACCCATAGCTCTTTGTAAATGCCTGATCTCCCCAGCCTTAAAGTGACTTTTGTTTGAGTCTCAGGTTCCCCTGACAACAACCTCAATGTCATCTGGAGTCACCACAACTCAGGGTTCCTAACTGAATGTGTTGAAGGCATCAGGGAAGCAGAATAAGAACCCATTCAGGGAGCTGGAGAGATGGCTCAGAGGTTAAGAGCACTGATTGCTCTTCCAGAGGTCCTGAGTTCAATTCGCAGCCACCACTTGGTGGCTCATAACCATCTATAATCAGATCTGATGCCCTCTTCTGTCCTGTAGGGATACATGCAGATAGAATACTGTATACATAGTAAATAAATAAATCTTTAAAAAAAGAACCCATTCAGACAAGTCAGTTTTCATGACTGCAAGTTCCTTTGCTTTCCTTATAAGGCATAAACTCCAGCAGAAGTATACATGACATGTGTCCTTGTGGGATCCCATTGCTGGCTATTTACTACATGTGAGAGAAATGCAGTCTTGTAGAATTATCAAGTGGTCAACCACTTTATAAAGACTTGAATTGTCAATTTCTCTCCTGGCCATTTCTGAACACTTTGGGGAGATTTGGGCTGAAAAACTGTACGAGTCAGCGAGAGAAAGACTTTTGCAGTCTATTATCTACTTCCCCTATATGAGGTTAAGACATGAAACCCAGGGAGGCATTTGGTTCAAGTGATCTCATTGGCCCTTATTTGGGTTTAAAATTTACTTCTGTATGTGCTTGCATGCATAAGAAGATGACTGTGACATTCAAAGGTTTTACCACATTGGTTACATTCGTAGGGTTTCTCTCCAGTGTGACTTCTTTCATGCCTGCAAAGATAAGTGGCACGTGTAAAAGCTTTACCACATTGATTACAATGATGGATCTTTTTGTCTGTAAGAATTAATTTTACACTTTGGTCTAATGGTAGAGCGGAATCAGATCTTCAATTTTTATCACTTTTTTTTTTTTTTTTTTTACATTCATGGTGTTCCCCTTCCTTATGTGTTCTTTTGGGTCTTTGAAGATACCTGTGACATAAGAGCATTTGTTACATGGCTCACATTTATAGCATCCTTTTGTATAAGGTTTTTCACATATTTGATGAGAACTAGAAGAACTCAGAGCTTTGACACACTGATTGGCATTCATAAATTTTTCTACAGTGTGATTCATACTACATTTGCAAAGTGAAACAGTAGAGACAGGTGAATTTCAACAATCCTAGTACTCATAGGTATTTTCTGCAGTGTGAGTTTGTGGATGTTCCCAATGACGTTAGAAAGCCAATTAATTGTAAACTTATATCACATTCATAAAGTCTCCTCAAAGGTGGGACTACTATATACCTTCTAATCATGGGAGAGAGAGAGGTACCTTGCATCTTTCAATATCCCTATGAGCTCATGGCTTATATCCAGTATAACATATGATATACCTATTAAAAGAATAACAACAAATGAATGGGTTCCACACACATTCACACAGTTTGACATTTGTTGCTGATAGACATGTGGTATGGGGATTAAGGTTTCTCCACAACATTTTTGACTCTCATAAGCCCCTCACACTAAACTTAGCAATGTTAATACAAGTCTATGAGTATCACCAGCTTTACTGTGGACTATTTGATTATTTTATATAATATATAAGTATATGTTCGGGGCATATACTTGTCACATATCTAATTTGTATATCTTTAGCAATATCTCAATAGTACAATACTAAACAAATTGGCTGTTTATGGCATGGCTGTAATTGGGATACTATTCAAATGGTGATATATGTTAAGACATTGTTTCCTTGTCTTCTTTTGTAGTGGAATGCCTTGCAAACACAAATCAGATACCAGCCATTGAGGTACATGGATTTGTGAGAATTTAATAATCTTCGATATACCAAAAGCCATGCTTTTTTACCCTGGGGCTTTTCTTTAAAACATTGAGGGCCCATTAAAATTTCTTCCAAGGCAAAGTCATATCATATTTCACATGAAAATTACCTTCCATGTCTTCTAGAACATAGATAATGTTCTTCAGTATTTTGATCTGAATTGTAGCCAATTGTAGCCTAAAATACAGTACCAGGAAATGTATGATATATTATTGAAATTAGGCAAAATTTAAGTTACCAGCTTCAGTGAACCTTAGAATCATGCCTCCTGATTTATTCACATTCTTCTTCCTCATTCTTAGTTCAAAATATAGAAGACCATCCATAACAAAAAAGCACATCACCATAGGTCACTGGATCCTAAAATACCCCATACATGTGTACAACAGAAAGTATAATACTGTCAACACTGTAAATGTAGTCTTCATTGACAACATAGTCATAAAATTGTAGTGCCTCCTCCACTTATTTCCTGACAGAAGTTCTAATGTAACCAACAAATCATTTTAGAAGGAAACTGAATAACGAAATTCACCTCTCTCACTCCTGAGCCTTCTGAATAGGATATAACCTTGTAAGAAGAAGCTAATTAACAGACACCCACACAGAGAGAGAGAGAGAGAGAGGCAAACAAATCAACAGTACTGAGCACACACCAGGGAAATCATAAAAACAATTGCTAACCACAAAAATGATGGGCAGGCAGGGTGTATTGGTTCATGCCTTTAATTCTAGCACTCAGGATGCAGAAGCAGGTGTATCTTATTGAGCTGGATGAACCCCTGGCCTATGCAAAAACTTCCACAACAGTCAGAGGTACATATTAAGACCCTGACTCCTCTCCAAGTATCAAACAAACAAATAAAAAAGATAGAAATAACTCAAAGATCTTTACTGAATTTTCTGCAAAGAATTATACATTCAGTCCAGTTATGTATTTATCTTGCAGAAACCTGAAGTCCTCTACTTTAAACTGTAACATTAATACATTCATACTAAATGAGAATACATTTTGTAAACAGTTACAAATACAAATGGACAGATGAAAATACTGGCAATGTAAATGTAGATCATAAATAAGCAACTCAGGGCAGGAGAGATGGCTCAGCAGTGAAGAGCTCTTGTTGGTTTGCAAATTGGACTCAATTGCCAGCATGCACAGTGGGGCTCCAAGTTCAGGGGTTCTGTGGCCATTTTCTGACTACTGTGAGAACCAGATACATATGAGGTGCATATTCATGCATACAGGCAAAATACTCATATTCATTCCAAAAAATTCAAGACAAACACACAGGTAGAAGAATGTCACACAATTGCAACCCAATGTCTCACTATACTCGGGTAGTATTAATGTCACGAATACACATGCCATCCTGAGAAAAAGAATATACTCTCCATCAAATTTCAAAATCCAAGATGTGGATGAAGATCAGCACAGCAGCATATGCTTGGCATGTACAAAAACCTACACTCCAGGACCATCAGCCAGTTATATAGAATCAAAAAATTCAGGCATGTTGGCCCAGAACTAATCCTAGAACTCTGGAGCTGGAGTCAAGTGGATCTCTAACTTCAAGGCCTGCTTGGTCTATATCCCTACTTTCAGGACAGCCATGGCTACACAGAGAAACATTGTCTTCACAAACAAAACCCAAAAGAACAAAATTAAAAATATAAAAACAGGGCTGGAGTGGTGGCTCAGCAGTTAAGATCACTTACTGCACTTCCAAAGGACCTGGGTTCAAATCCCAGCACACACATGGCAGTTCACAGCTGTCTGTAATTGCTCAGCATAGTGGCACACACCTTTAATCCCTCTGTGAGTTTGACGCCAGCCTGGTCTACAGAATGAGTCCAGGACAGCCAGGGCTTGTTACACAGAGAAACCCTGTCTCAAAAAAACAAAAAAAAATATATTTTTTTAAAATATATATATATATATATTTAATTGGTAAAGGCCTGACAGCATGAGAAAGAAGCTGACTGATCAGTTTGAACCACAACACAATAGATACAAAGAACAGGAAATGGGTTGAATGTATAGACACACAAATTCCATCCACAATAAGGTATCTAGAAAGGCTCCTCCTACAGAAGCTTCTATGAGGTCCCCCAAAGTAAGACACAAAGTCGAGAAAGGTGTTCAAAGACAATATCCTATCTGGGAGCTTTTTGATTCAATCAACTACATTCTGACTCTGGATATTATAAGCATATAACATAATACAGTAAATTTTCAGAAGACAAAAATATGTGAAGGTCTATCATTTTCCAGAGAAACAACATAATTACATTATAATTAATAAAATCATACAACATAGATCACACCACCGATAAAAAGAAGACACAAAGACAGACCTATAAATATAACACAGTCCTTTAAACAAGAACTTCAGCATTATAGTCAAAATCAAAGAAATCACAGACTAGCACTCACCCTGTACCATTTGGTTCTCTCATTTTCCAGTACTAGAAAATTGTTTGGGGTGAAGGATTATTCCAATTTAAGACAATCGCTTAAAGTATACAAATGTCTCAATATTGGAGAAAATAATTTTGACTACTAAAAGAATCTCATTCTCTTATGATAAAGAAAATAATGTCTGTTAAGATCACTCAGAAACCATTTTGTTTTTTTATGATTGATGATTGGATATGTCTGCACCAGTGTGAGGAAATGCAAACTTGTAAAAACCAAATGCGACACAGCAGATTTTTTAAAAGTGTATTTGTATTATATACCTAAACAGCTTGTTTTGCCCTAATTGCTTTATACGTCATAAGCACTTTTGAAAACAAGTCTCTCTCCAGTTTTATCCATGTTTCTGTGTGTGAAAATGTCTTCTATGTGTGCACAGGTGACACACCAGAGAATATGGTGTCAGGTCCCCCACATCTAGAGAAGCAGGTGGTTATGTGCCTCCCAACTTCAGTTGGGTGTTGGTATCTGAACTCAGGTCAACCTCAAGGAGATTTATTTGTTAAGTACCTGCCCAGCCCACATAGTACTTTTTATCCAATAAACAAAAAGTCTGTTCAGATTAACAACAATAAAAACGTAAATAAATATAGAAGTAAATAAATGAACCTAATGCCTCAGTATTAAGATATTGGGTATGGGGCCTACTAGATAGGGTTACTCCAGACCTTCCCCACTCTCTGTTAACTGAGAGCCAATACTCAGGGCTGCCACTAGTGCTGCAACTTCTGCTCCCTCTGTCCACACCTCCTGTAGATAACATACATTATCCCCTTCTGCCATTCTCTTACTGCCTCATTTCTGTTTGAGCCACTATGAGCGGACAACTCCTGCTCAACCACCTGCCATGCCTGCCAGAAGAACAGGTAGTATTTACAAAGATTTACTACAAACCATCTCTTACCCCAGACCAAATTCACACAGTTGCCCTTAGCACTGGAACTGAGTATCAGAAAAATCTTCCTCTCCCTTTCCATGCCTCCTGTAGATACCACAGACCATCCCAAACTGCCCTTCCTTTCCTGCCTCATCTGTGTGTCCCAGCCCTCACTCAGGAAGACACCCCTTCTCAACCACATGCCATGCCTGCCAGAAGACCAGGTAGGTTACCACAGACCTACCACACTATCTGTTACCCCATACCCAATTTTCACAGCTGCCCCTAGTACTGGACTAGAACACCAGAGGCATCTTCACCTCTGCCCTCTCTATGCCTCTTGTGGATAGCTAAGAACCATCTGCCTGGCCTCCTTCCCCAGTCTCCAACACCAGCAAGCATTACCCCTTGAAAACATCCACCAAACAGGTCAGTTAAAGAGGCAACACTTCACCAATACACTCTCTGAAAATCCAGAGAATAAACAGAATCCCAGAAAAAAAAAAAACAAAAAAACTCCTACCCAAACAAGACAAATCCAGAAATTAGCGTCTAGAACTATAATCACCTCAAATCCACATGCCTAGACATCAGCATAGGAACATAATCAGTAACAGCCAGGGAAATAAATCACCAGCAAAGCAAAGCTATCCTATCACAACAGGTCCTAAATATTCCAACTAGCATATATAATCTGATATTTGAAAGGTTAAATGTTTAAACACACTTTCCAAAGCAAAAATACCGTGTAACCATCTAAGGTGGGTTATTTAATCCGAAGAAAACAAAGAGCTGTGTCATTTATCTAAGACTATTACATTTTTATTCAACTATAATTTATTGTCATTTCTTAAATTCAAACAAAACAAGTCCATTTCTTAACTTCATTTTTACTTTTTCATACAGTACGACTTATTGGCTGGAAACTCCCAGGACATCCAAATAAAGCAACTCTCTGCATTTTCACAGTATACTATAATAGGACATTTGTCTATCATCTCTATAACAACTCTTGCTACAAAATGTGATAGTTTTCTTCTCCACATTTCAACTAAAATAATACTAGAAAAATCCCTTTGAAGGTGATTGCTTCAGCTAGATCCTATGTTCTTTCTGCCCTTCATTTTCTATCACTATCTGTAGTGTAGGCAAGATGACTGAAGCTCTCACTCCCAACTGACAAATAAGAATGCATTAAAGATTAAAATGCATAAAAGATTAAAAGATGGGAGAAGGAAGCTGACTGGTTGACACTCCTTAAGTTGTAATTACATGGTATTTTAGGACTCATACAGCACTGACTGTGAGTCTTTTGTAAGTGTATAATCCTTAACCTCTGCTATTGTCTTCATTCATTTAGCATGAGAGTCCTGATTCTTCTCAAAGCTAATTTCAAGCACATGGAAAATATACTGATAAGATTGCTGGGATCCACAGCAATTTGGTCATTTTATGAGAAGTCTGTAGGCACACATAAACATGGATAGAATGAGAATGTGTGGTGAACACCATTTACTGTGTTGTTTGGGGTGATGAGATTCTATGGATGTAGGTACTATGTCCAAATGCGTCAGAATACATATACTAAATATGTGCAATTTTACATCAACTATAACAACATATCATGATTTTAACTAATTTTAGTTGATATCTGTGTAAAATTCCAATCTCCAATATTAGAGCTTATTTTGCATGCTAACACATAATCCTGTGTCACATTCAGATTCATTGTTCAGTTCTGGATGATGTTTTATTTTCACTTTTTGTCTTCTCAATTAAGTCATAATGAGTGGAATAGCTTTGATGTGACAACAATGTATTCTGGGTCAATAAAGTCTATACTAAAGTCTTCTTTCTATGGCTTTGTACATTATTTCATATCAGTTTCAGATTTATGTACTTAGTGTACTTTGCTAAACAAATGATTATGTAGAATAATGTCTTTTACCCTTTTATACTACAGTAAACAACACCACTAAAATTATGTGGCTATTTATTTCAGCATAAATTTAATACAGTCCAAAGAAAATTTCTAAGAATTTATGAGAAGAAAGCTTATTCCAAACCTATATGCCATGAAAAAAGACTCAATTATCCCCAGCACTCGGGAGGCAGAGGCAAGTCGATCTCTGTGAGTTCAAGGCCAGCCTGGTCTACAAAGCAAGTCCAGGACAGCCAGGGCTGTTACACAGAGAAACCCTGTCTCGAAAAACCAAAAAAAGAAAAAGAAAAAGACTCAATTATCAATAAGATTATGAAGGAACAGTACACATATTGGCACAATGTGACCTCTGTACTTACCACAAGGCCACAACAATCAAGAATGTGTACAATATTTGTGAAAGAATGAAGGAATGGAGAGAAAAAAACCAAACACATAAGCATAAAAATACATCAAAAGATCTAAGTAAACTGTGCCAAGGAAATTGTGAATTTGAACAGTTACCTCTGATTGTATGTGTATAGAAATTAAATAAACACAGAATTCACAACTCCGAAAAACAACTCAAAGTAACCACTAAACTGCTATATTTTAACTTTCCAGCTACTACTGATGTCTCTTCCAAACAGAGAGGGCCCAAGTTCTAGAGCTTTCTTTGGAAATAGAGGTGATCAGAAAGGAGGGCTATAGCTCTGCAGACCCTCATGTCCCCTTGTGGTTTCAGGCAAACCCAGCCCCACTGAAGCCCACACACAAAACAATGTTGTAGAATAATTTAATGATTGCTTCCTGCCACATGGATTATGTCACAAGATGTAGAATCTGCCCTATCCACCTACCCAACACCATGCACACCTGAGAAACCTTGGCATCTCAGACATTCCTGTTGTACCTGAAATTAAATTTTCTTGAATTGTAGCTGGTGGTAGTAGATAGGTAAAAATATTCTAATTAAGTATACCTGAAGCGTGATCCCCATCACCTCCTTTCTATCAGATTCAAGTATTTATAACATTTGTCATACAAAACTGAATATGGAATTCAGGGTTCAGAACTTCTAGAAACCAGCCCTTCAGTTTTCCAGTCTGCCTTCCTACTCTGCACCCCAAAAGCTATCTAAGCCTGTGTGTGCACACTGGATACTGATATTATAAGCACCACAGCTTACCACTGCCATGACTGCAGAGCTTACTTCCTCAAAGGGAATCCACACTCAGGGATGCTAAGAGACCAAGGGTCTTTCCCCAGGTCACCACATGGACCAACAAAACCAGTGTGACACACAATCTATCTCAGTCTCAGCAGATCAGACTAATGGTTCAGCAGACCTGCTCCTCCTTGCCTAGGGAGAGTGGCTCTCACCTTCACCATATCAGGGTTTATGATATACTTCACAGTTCCCTACAGCTACATCAGAGGAGAATCCTGGAAAGAACCTGCAAGCTACCTCCCACTGGAACTCCTGATTGCAAGGCCTGCCCAGAGTCTCTCACTAGCTTAGACAACTCGACTGAGCCTCAGTACATTAACAGCTGCTCCTCTCGGGTATCAGAGATCAAATGACTTATACAGCTGAATCTTTTCCAGCTCTTCCCGTCCACCCTAGGAGCAGACAGAGACCTAGTCTGGAAAATTTGTATTTTAGTAGAATTTTCTAGTCTCTCAGTGCAATTAATTCCTGTTCCTCTTCCAAGGCACAGGGTGTTGCTGGGGCCCATGCCCAGGACACATGGGGGTGGAGAAGAGCTGCGGAATCAACAACCCAGATTCCGGGAGTCCGGTAAGAGGCAAAAGCAGATTCATTTATTTCAAAAAGAGGGCACTCCCTTTATAACCTCCACCCAGAGTCCCATTGGCTCCTGAATTGCAGGCTGCTGCTGCTCTTCCTCATTGGCTGGTGTCTCATTACCTGTTGTGGGGTCATCAGTCTCCATGCAGGTCTCAGTCTGGGCATGTTCAGGCAAGCCTGGGCAGGTCTCTCAGGTGTAGGTGGAAGCACAGCCACAAATGCGCTATTTAACAGCAGGCCTTGTTTCTGCTCAGTAGCAGACCTTGTTCCTCCTACATATTCACCCTTTTGTTTTTATTTTTAAGTTTTTAGAAAATCAGTGGGAACCAGAGTTCTTATGCTCTGATCTTGTTGACCCCATTTCAGGGACCCCCAGTATAACGGACTGTGTCTGTCTTAGGTTGACCTGCTGAACAGATTCTTACCCGTCATTAACTACCAGTACTCAAAGGGTGGCATCCCTGGAGAGTGCATAGGGTGTGTAGGGTATTAAACAGAGGCTTCACAGATCTCCGTGAGCCAGGCCCGTATCACCTCTCTGGGTGGGCTGTGTGTAATGAGCAGGTTGGGGACAACTGTCATTACCCTCCTCCGAAGAG
>CAJQZJ010033534.1:945359-985651 GCA_907164525.1 Lophiomys imhausi | reverse complement strand
TCAATGTTCGCTGTGGGCATTCAGACACCGTCTGTGTTTCACTGTAGTCTAGGGGACCTCACATTCACTCCACAATGACTAATCTCATTCATCTACTACTCAGATGCACTGCTCTATGGTCGGTGCCATCTTGGATCCTTCAGGGCTCTAGCTTTTTAAAACCTCTCTCATATCCTCCAAAATAAAATTCCTTAGCTGTCTAAGCCATGCTTCTGGTAGCTCACAAGGCACAGTTAATAGTTTACACATGTGGTCTTAACTTAAGCAGCTTCACATCCAGGATTAAACAAAAACATTCTCATAACTGCTTTTTTTTAAATAAACAAAACTCTTACCACAAATGCCTGTGTGTATACACTGGACAGTGATAATATAAGCAGCACAATTTCCCATTTCCAGCACTGAAGATCCTTCCCTTCCCAAGGAATCCACACAAAGGAGGCTCAGAGGCCAAAGACCTGGGCCAAGGTCACCACATGTACAAACAGAACTATAGTCTTGCTCATAGACCATTCCAGTCTCAGCAGATCAGACTGAGAGTTCAGTCAAGCTGCTCTTTCTGGTCTGTGGACAGTAATCCCCACACTCACCATGGTATGGTTTGAGGTCTCCTTCACAGCACCTTACAGCTGCATCAGAGGAAAATCCTTCAAAGAACTCACAGGTGCTTCTTACTGGTGCTCCTGATTGCCAGACCTTCCTAGAGTCCATCATTAGCTAAGACCACCCGGTTCTGCCTCAGGTCAGTAATTGCTCCCCAACAGGTCAGTAATTGCTCCCCTACTGGTTAAGCAGAGATCAAATGACTCAGACAGCACAGGCCTACCCAGCTCAGCACTTCCACCCTAGGGTCAGACAGGACCCTAGTCTAGGATATTTGTAGATTTGTAGAGCTCTTCTTCTTTCAAGGCACAGGGTCCTCTGTGTGCATATTCCATTGCATACTCAATGTCCAGTGCAGCCATCCCTTTGTTTCATAGCTGGGAAGGCCTGCAGTCAAACATAGGTAACACTGGAACAGTAAGTGTTGTAAAGTAAAATCAGGCCATGAATTAGAAAACAATGAGGGTGTCTATGAGAGGTCTTGGAGGTTAAAAAAAGATCATCTAAAATCAATTTTAGATGATCAATAAATGTCCTGACTGGCCATTTCTCAGGTGCACAGACCCGGAAATCAAGAATCTGGATAAAAACCTGAACTTATATGAAACCAAATTATTGTAGTTACACTATGATATCTGTGTAAAATGATAGGGCTCTGCCAGACAGGACTGTTATTTTCCACGTTCAGCCTGAGAGGAAAGGTGTGAGCAACATTTGGTGTGTTCTACTACAGTTGCCTAGTCTCTGGGGCACATGGCAATACAGTGTGGTTCAACCTTTTACATTATTTTTTGTATTATAATTATACCATTTCTAACACCTCTTTCCTGCCTCCAAGACCTCACATAGACTCCTCATTGTTTTCTAATTCATGGTCTCACTTACACCTTGTTAATGTCAACCACTGTCAGAGCAGGAAAGTTTTCGCCCTCCTTCTTGTCCACCCCTTCTTGTTCTGTCACTAACTCAGCTTCAAACTTGGTAACAGAATTCATTTGTTGCACAGGCCCCTCTTCAATTGTTAATCCCAATAAATGTCAGAGAGGTGATGACACTCATTCACTGGTTTATTTTTCCTTTTTATTCAAGGACAGACAAGGACCGGTCTGGAAGAGTTGCAGGTCTTCCCAGCACTGGGCAGCAGAGGCAGGACTGGGTGTTCAAAGCAATTCTAAATTACATAGCATGAGGCAAGTCTCAGCTACAGAAGACAATGTTCTTAACATAAACAGATAATCAACAGCACTTGAGAAAAATGGAAAAAAATCTTAATCACCTGGAAACATTGGATAATAAAAATAAGTAAGAGATTAGAGTAATGATTCATTTAAAGAAAGTCAAATTTCAAAAGTAAAATCAATAACTGACTTTTTAAAAAGACAAATACAATTGGGGGGAAAAACAGCTATTGTGACTTTGAAAAAGAGTAAGCCAGTCCCTGGCAGAGGGACTAGTGTTAACACTATATATACTGTTTGACCCTGCTGCTATGTGCAATGCTAAATGCTGAAATCTGTATCCTGATACACAGGGCTAAAGCCAGTGGTCTGTGTCTCAGCCCTCTAAGGCGGGTTAACTTAACTCTGCAAGTGTACTTGACACATCTGCAAATGACAGTCCCACAGTTGGAAATTCAATATTCATTAGATCAAGGTAAAGTCCTGAAATTATACACCCACCAATCTGGTCTGTTTTCATTCACCTGACATGAATCAACAATACATGTTGGTGAATTACAAATTCACTCATAATGACACAATTATGTCCTGTTTCATAATGGTGACATAAACAGCTCTTTGTCTAACTTTTTCTCCTTGTGATGTACATAATAACTGAGTCCTCCTATTCTGGTCTGAAGGCGGAATTGACACTCCACATGCAAATCATTTTCCTGTTACTGTAATGGACAGTTGACTATATGACTGAAATGGGCAATTTTAAAACTGAGCCTTGGTACAGCTGTTTAGCTGAAGAATTTAGTTAGTTTAAGAGGACAACAAGGTCATTGTCATGGGGGGCAAAATCCTGGCATCATGGCCACATGAGTAAACAAAGGCAAGCTTGTCTCAGAAACATTTTTTCTAAAAGGCTAGAGGTACAACCGTTCTAGAATTAATATCTCTTCTCAGGAAGAAATCACTCCACACACTTAAGAGAAAAATTTTCTCAATGACAGCATATATTCAGCTCAAAGAGGAGACAGCCTAGAACAGATTTTGAAGTCCACATGTGCTGTCATCCTTAAGTCTCTTTCAGGTTCATGCCCCAGGGTATACGTTAAACAATGTTAACAGAGACAGGAAATTGCAAGTCTAGCCACTGAGGCAAATGGAGATTTACAGAGCAAATGTATGTTCTAGATCATAATATATGATTGAAAAGGAAGATTTCAAAGATATATCAATGCCACAATTCTCACTTGTACAAAGGACAAAGAAAACAAATACAGATGTTATGCCCAGTTCACAAAACCATAAGACAAGCCAAGAAGACTCCAACTCAATGCAAAGGCAAAAGGATCTTTATTCAGGGTACGAGCCAAGGCAATCCACCTACTCCACAGAGGGAGCCAGTGAACGATGGTGCCCAGGCTGGAAAGCCTGAGGGTTTTAGGGGATTGTAAGGGAGGGGGTGGGCAGTTAGGGAGACAAAACCTACAGAATCACATCTGGTCTTGTAAGATGAGCTGAGAGTCCTCTGACAACCCTGTTCTCAGGAGGAGAAGGAAACTCCCAGTCAATCGTTTCATGATTAACAAGCCACAAAACAATCTTATCAGTCCTCTCAAGGCAATCCTCACAGTTTCCCAGACGAAGTGTTGAAGTCAATTTATGGTCCAGGGTGGGGGTTAGTCTTGCCTGCGAACACCAAGAGGTTCATCACCTGGTCTGTGGTGGAGGTCGGTCCTCCTTGCACATACCAAGAGCCTCATTGAGAGGGGCTCAGTACGGCTATTAACCAGGTTGTATAAACATTAAGTTCTTTTGAGAGCTCTTTATCTATGACTCTGTCCAAATGGTCACTCAAGGCCTCTGAGGGAGGCAAAGCTAGGTTTTCAGGCCTTTTTTTGTTATTTTACTTTTATGAGTTTGTTACACCAGAGGTGGGTGGGTAAGAACTTGGACAGGCCACGATGAGAGACTGGAGTTTTGTCCTTTCACAGAAAACATCAAAAAAAAAAAAAAAAAAAAAAAAAAAAAGGTCATCTAGCAGCACTGTGGCTACAGTTCTTGGATGAAGGGCTGATCTATTCTAACCTCAGAATAAGGCTGCTTTTGCCTCTGAGCATGCTGGTTCAGAGGGAGGTCACAGCTTCTTCCATGCACGACCAGAAGGAATTCATTTTAACTGTCCCTGTCTCAGAGTTATAACATCACTGTGGAGAAATTTAAGCTTCCTTTTTATGTTATGTGTATGGTTGTTTTGTCTGTTTGTCTGTGGACAGTACCTGCAGAGGCCAGAAGGGACATCAGATTTCAAGGACTGAAGTTACAGACGATTAACTACCAGGTGGTTTCTGGGACTGGATCCTGTATCTTTTCTTTCTTTCTTTCTTTCTTTCTTTCTTTCTTTCTTTCTTTCTTTCTTTTTTTTTTTTTGGTTTTCTAAGACAGGGTTTCTCTGTGTATCCTTGACTGTCCTGGACTCACTTTGTAGACCAGGCTGGCCTTGAACTCACAGAGATCCGCCTGCCTCTGCCTCCCAAGCGCTGGGATTAAAGGCGTGTGCCACCACCACCCAGATTCCTGTATCTTTTCTAATGACAGCCAATGTTCTTAACTGCTATGCTATCTCTAGCCATTTTATAATTTAAAATTTATTTTTATATATTTTAACAGAAATATATAAACATTTCCCCCTCCCTTGTCATTTCTCCATCTCTTTCCAAATTCTTCTCTTCCAATTTCTTCTTATAAGTTTCTGCACATATGTACAAATATATGAATAAAACCTGCTGAGTCTATTTCTGTTGCTCCTGTGTATATGGTTTCAGGGCTGAACACTTTCCATCAGATATGCAGTTAGGGAGCTCATCCCTGTCTGAGGCTAATTCTCCCACTTGTAGATTTCCTCTCTTTAATGAGCAACAGGAATCTGACCCCTAAGTGACCTAGGCTGCCTTGAACATTAATATTATCAAGAATACAAAACATGGGTGTTGAATGCATCAGCTAAGACTTGCTGATGAGATAGCCTTGAAGTTCTGGCGCACCAGGGAAGACTATGGACATTGTTCCCAGGAAATCACAGCCTGCCTTGGATCTGTGGGCCTTTCACCTCACCCCACTCATCATTCTCCCCTTGGTCTTTCAACTCTTGAAACTACCGCCTCCACTTTCTAGGCACCATGATTACAGGCCTGTGCCACCATGCCTGCCGTCAGTGGCCTCTGCTTCATTTAGCCAGTAATTCCGATGATGGGATAAGTAACATGAGCAGTTAAACTTAACTATATTGCAAAACCACTAATCTCTTTGAGTCTGGGTTTCATCACCTATAGAATATGGACAGAACTCTGCCCTAGCCTTTGATGAGTTATAACACACTCAACAATAAAGAAAAACAATATTGCTCATGGTTGGAAGATAGTGGAGTTTAAGCAGGAGGGCTGCATCTGATAGGAGCCTTCTTCTGTTACTGGAATTAGGACCAGAGCCTGACTACTGGTTCCTGTAACAAGTGAGACACAGCCACATATCCTAAATAAGTGAATTAAAAGAACTGAATTTTCTAGCTGTGACATGCCTACATGTAACGCAGGCACTCTGGAGGCCAGGTGGACAAATCTCTCTGATGTCCAAGGACAGCCTAGTCTACTAGAGTTCCAGACCAGAGATTCATAGTGATACTATTCTTTAAAATAAAAAAAGAAAAAGAAAATTATTAATGAAACTTGAAAACCTATTAATATATTTATTCACTATGAATAACTTGGAACTGTGATGAAGATATAAGGCAACTAATCAATCCTAGGGGTCCTAACAGGTTTAGATGAAAGCCAAGAGATATACACAACTAAGAAATCTAACCAAGCCATATATTGAATTTTTCCCCCCATTTATAGACCCATCTCCAATTCTCAGCTCCTTTTTATCCAGGAAGGTATTCAGATAACGAGTTAATGTTTACTCACCAAAGAAATTCTCATCTGGAGGAAATCAGGTTTTTTTTTCCATAATGAGATTCCAGGGGAAATTCAAATCTCATGGGAACCACTGTTTCACTAGATTTTAGACTAAGGGAGGGATATGAATGTCTCTTTAGAATATCCTTATTCCTGTGAGGCAGTCACATTACAGTGATGACAAGAGTGGAGACTGAGAAGCTTTAAAATCCAATTTGAATTTCAAATTTTTTTTTATTCACTGTGCTGTGACTGCATCTCAAAATTGCTCCTGAAGTCACCCTAACCTGTCAACCAGGACTTGAATCAAATAGAATTTGAATTCCATTGGCATATGAAAAATATACTAAGAAATTTTATTATGAGCAACATTCAGTTACATTTGGTGACAGTCACTAAAATTCTGACAGTTTCTTCATATAAGATTGATAACAATAAATTATATAATATGCAAATTCAAAAGATTTTTTGATTGTATTAATGTTGATTTAGTATCAATAAAGAGCCCCGATAACTGCAACTTAGAGAAATGGTAAAATAGCTGGGCATGGTGGAGCACGCCTTTAATCCCAGCACTTGGGCGGCAGAGGCAGGCGAATCTGTGAGTTTGAGGCCAGCCTGGTCTACAAATTGAGTCCAGGACAGTCAAGGATACACAGAGAAACCCTGTCTGGACCCCCCCCCCCAAAAAAAAAGAAAAAGAAAACTGGCAAAATAAATATGAGCGTATCTGCACTGAAAAAAAAAAAGGATCCTATTTGAGACCACGAAGTTGAAGCCTGCAGGGCACTGTAACAGCTACATGTAGTTGCCAAGAAAAGGACTGAGTGGCAGACCTGGAGGGGGCTGACCCACCACAGCTGAGAAAGAGAATACAGTAGAAGAGAGATTGTCCTCATGTACACACCAAGCTTTGGTCTCTGGCCTTTTAATCCTCTTCCTTTCACATCCAAAGCTTCCCTCACTAATTCTTCATTCAGAATCCACAGCTTTTTGTGAATGCCTGATTTCCCCAGCCTTAAAATGACTTCTGTTTGAGTCTCAGGTTCCCCTGACAATAATGTCAATGTCCTCTGGAGTCACCATCACTCAGGGCTCCTAATTAAATGTGTTGCATGAAGGTGTCACAGAAACAGAATAAGATCCCCTTTAGACAAGTCAGTCTTCATGCTTGCAAGTTCCTTTGCTTTCCTTACACAAAGCATGAAGTCCCGCAAGTGTGTACCTGACATGTGTCCTTGCGGGATCCCATTGCTGCATATTTATGACATGTGAGATAAAGGCAGTCTTGTAGATTTCAAGTCGCTAACCACTTTATAAAGATTTGTATTGTCAGTTTCTCTCCTGATCATTTTTTGGTACTCTTCCCTAACTTTGTGGAGATTTGGGATGAAAAACTTAAGCAGCTCCCATATATATCATTATAATACAGAAGATAAAGATGTTCCATTACTCCTTCTTATAATTTTGGTTGTGAACCTAGCCCTTAATGGCTGAGCCATCTCTCCAGACCTCCATTACTCCTTTGGGCTCCAATCACATGAAAGTGATAAAGTCCCTGCTGGGTTGGTGTTGAACAATTCAGTGGATTTCTATCCCTCTATGAATGGACTCTCCAAATTGCTTATTTTCACTGTTAACAATGTGAATAAAGATAACACAAGGTTTTGTTGAGACCAGTTAGATTCTCATAGGGAAATACCCATAATATGAGATATCTTCTTCGTTTTTGGAATCCTTTTGAGACAGGATTATATTTATGTAGCCATTGCTGTGTTAGAACTCACAATGTGCACCACGGTGGCCTCAAACTCACAAAGGTTAGCCTACCAGTGTCTCCCAGCTGCTGGGATTACAGGAATGCAATTCTCAATCCAGCTAAAATGTGTTTTAAAAAACAACCTATCCTTAAAGTCAAGGAATGAAAGTATAAAATAATATTTAAAATGAAACCATCATTCTTTCCATGAATAAATACTTCCTGAAATTCTATATTAATAATTTAAACTGCAAATCTCTTCATATGTCCTCAACATTTTTTGTTGAGTTCATGCATTTAAAAATGTTTCAACTTAGAGTCTCATAGTTAAATTTTGAGTTGTTTAGGAATCAAGAGGGTGTTCTGGATCTAAGAAGATATTTTAAAAATTATGAGGCAAATTAGTATGAAAGCTGAGTTAGATATAGAACTTTAAACTCATGGAGATGGTTAGATAGTAGAATGTTAAAGTCAGGTGCCAAATACATATGGACTGGACATTGGGAATGTATGCTAAGCCATATAACTCTTATAATTGTGGCCTATTTATTTCTGTTGTTTTGTATTGTATTTATAGTTATAAGAAAAAGAACCATTTTTTGGACTGAAAGGGAGAGCTGTTGGGGGGAAAAAGAAATACCTTAAACAAAAAAAAGAAGGGAAGAGGATGGGGGGGGGTTGAGGGGGAGGAGGGTGGAAGGGTGGGACTGGAGGGGTGAGTAGGGAGGGGATTGTGATTGAGATGTAACTTGAAGAAATAAAAAATAAATTATTAAAAAAATGTTTCAACTGTTTTTCAGTGTATACACATGTACCATGGTGTGCAGGTGGAAGATGATAACTTATTGCTATTATCTACTTCCCCTATATGAGTTTCAGACATGAAACCCAGGGAGTCACTTGGCTTAAGTGACCGTATTGGCCCTTATCTGAGTTTAGAACTTATTTCTGTATGTGCTGGTGTGTGAATGTGCATATGTGACAGCCCAAGTGTAGAAATAATTCAAAGATTTGTAGGAGTAATATGGGTCTACCAGAGATTGAACTCAGGTCATCAGCTTAGCAACAACCAACTTCACTCAGTGAGACAATTTTCTGTGTTCATTTGTGCTTTTCAGAAAGTGTTATGAACACCAGTATATCACTTTCATTTGAAAATAGGATTTATTATTCAAATAGTCCTGCTTTCTTCCATTCTGTAGACCAAACAATGTTGTCTTCCAATCTCCACATTTTTGTCATGGCCTAAGACCATCATGACATTATACACACATGGCTGAAAAACTTTTTTTTAAATAATGTTATGCTGTTATATTAACTAGTGTCTCTAGATAATTCCATTAGAAGGTATTCTTCAGGATGAAGTGACAAATGGTAACTAATAGGAACATAAAGGAGCATTTGAAAATCAAACAATATATATAGGTCCATACCAATCAAGCTATGCTGTGAGATATACAGTTGATTGCTGATTATCCTCCTTCATTACATCTCTACCAAATAGATGAAAATGCTGCTTTGGATACAAACACTATGTATTTAATGCTTGTTATATTTTTTCTATAAAAGATTTTAACATTAACATTGCTAAATGTGTTGACAAAATTGGACACATTAGGGATACATCTTCTATACTTAGACTTGTATTCAGGAGGCAGACACATGACAATCAAGAGTTAAAATGTAGCCTTGACTAATGGCTGACATCCTCTTTTCACCACTTTCATTGTGTCTCATGACTTTGGACACATTGTGTATTCATTTTCATTTAATTCTAGAAAGTCTTTAATTTCTATCTTGACCCATTATTTCATTCTGTAGAGTGTTGTTCAGTTTCCATGAGGTTTCAAACTTTCTTTTGTGTCTGTTTTTGACGATGTGCAGCTTTAACCCATGGTGGTCTGATAAGATGCAGAGGATTATTTCAATTTTCTTGTATCTGTTGAGACTTGCACTGTGTTCAAGTATGTTATCCCTTTTGGAGAAAGTTCTATGAGTTTCTCAGAAGGTATATTCTTTTGTCTTTGGGTAGAATGCTCTGAAATATCAGTTGGGTTAATTTGTTTTTTACTTTCAGATACCTGGAGCATTTCTCTGTTTAGTTTTTGTCTGGAGGACCTGTCTGTTGGTGAGAGTGAGATATTGAAGTCTCCCAGTACCAGTGCATGAGGGTCAATGTGTGATTTAAGCTGCAAGTCAAAAAAATCCTTCTTAGTTGGTAGTATGAGTTGGAATTATTTAGGCAATACTGTCCTGCTGGAGGAAATATGTCACTTGGGGTGGGCTTGAGAATGCATATCCTTACACCATTTTTAGTTCCCACTCTATGCTTCATGTTTCAGACTGAGGATGTGAGCGCTGAGCTTCCTGCTTTAGCTGCCATGTGTGACATGTTGCATTGACACTTTTCCACTGATCTCATCTCTCTCTGGAACCATAAGCCAAATTCAACTCTTTTATAAGTTGCCTTAGACACTGTGTTTTATCACAGCAACAACAAAAGTTCTAGTACACACCAATAATGTTTTACATCTACATGAGCTATTTCATGTAATTGAATTGTGAAATCTAAAAGTGTTATCTTATTTTTTAAATTCATAAGGCTTTTGTCCATATGAGTTTGCATGTGATAACAAAATAAAGAGGGACATCACGAGGTTTGAATGGATTTTTGACACTTGTCACATTTTTTTGTCCAGAATAAATA
Source organism: Lophiomys imhausi (assembly GCA_907164525.1). Taxonomy (NCBI): domain Eukaryota; kingdom Metazoa; phylum Chordata; class Mammalia; order Rodentia; family Muridae; genus Lophiomys; species Lophiomys imhausi. The sequence continues at coordinate 975,457 of CAJQZJ010033534.1, read as the reverse complement.
ATCTTGTGTAAATGAATGTAAGTGTGCGGGCTGAAAATCTTACCACATCCTTTATAGTAACAGGTTCCCTTCAGTAGGGGCTCTTTAAGGTCCTCAAAGACTACTGTGATATGCAAAGGCTTTAACAGATTGATTACAAACTAAATGATTTACACTTGTTTAAAGATGCCATGAAATGCAAAACTTTGCCCTGACTACAGTCATACAGTTTCTCTGCAATATGACTTCTTCTCATGACTTCAAAGACTACTGACACATACAGAGGCTTTACCACGTTGCTTCCTCATACGGTTTCTCTCCAGTATGTGCTCTTTTACGTATTCGAAGATAACTATGTTGTGAAACGCCTTTATCGCATATATTACACTTCTAAGGCTTCTCTCCACTATGTGTTGTTTCATGTATTCGAATATGACTGTGATATGCAAATGTTGGGAACAAGCAAAAGAAGTTTTTCACAAGTATTGCCTTTTGGTTAACATCCTCCATTTATCATAACATGAAACTCAGTTCAAGTTCCCAGGCTCTAGGGGAGCTGGAGACTGTCCAGTACCTTATCAGCTTTTGTTATTCATCATTTATTCCCCTAAACAATGGCTGTTCTTAATCATGGTTTCTGTTCTCCAAGATATAATTACTCTTCATAACCACAGATTCTGTTATTCATGTTTTCTTTCTAAAACATAATGCCTGCTCCTAACCACAAAAGAACAAAATGTTATGATTGGGTTGACTGTAAAACCTATATTCTGCATCAGTTGATACAGATCAACTATATAAGAAAAGTCTTACCCAGTAATCCTAATTGGTGGAAAAATGTACCCGTAACTTGGCACAGATGTTTTTGGTTTTGAAGCTAAAAAGCTCTGTAACATTCTGGCTCAGGGTGGCGGGTTGTCATACATGGGGCCCCAAGTATGTTCTGTGGCCTTGATCATGCAGTATTGTCTTGATAACAATAAGTTCTTGTCATTTCCATTGACTTGGTGTTTGACTTCTGTTGGATCTCAGTTCACCTTACATCAAAAAGACAAATTGCTTACATTCACAGAATTTCATTGCAGTATGAATACTTTTATGATGATGAAGACTATAGAAATGTGCAAAGCCTTCACCATTTTAAATATACTCATAAAGTTTCTCTCCATTATGAACTGTTTCATGATGAAGACTATAAAACTTTGGAAAGGCTTCACCACACTAAATATACCTATAGGATTACTCTCCAGTATGTTTTCTTTCATGCCTTTGAAGATGACTATGACATTCAAAGGCTTTACCACATTGATTACATTCATAAGGTTTCTCTCAAGTATGTGTTCTTTTATGTTTTTGGAGACTACTGTGTTGTGAAAAGGCTTTACCACACTGGTTACATTCATAGGGTTTCTCTCCAGTATGTGTTCTTTTATGTTTTTGGAGACTACTGTGTTGTGAAAAGGCTTTACCACACTGGTTACATTCATAGGGTTTCTCTCCAGTATGTGTTCTTTTATGTTTTTGGAGATTACTGTGTTCTGAAAATGCTTTACCACATTGATTACATTCATAAGGTTTCTCTCCAGTATGTGTTCTTTTATGGTTTTGGAGATGATCATTTTGTGAAAATGCTTTACCACATTGGTTACATTCATAGGGTTTCTCTCCAGTATGTGTTCTTTTATGTTTTTGGAGATGACCATTTTCGTGAAAATGCTTTACCACATTGGTTACATTCATAGGATTTCTTCCCAGTATGTGTTCTTTTATGACTTATAAGATGACTGTGACAATCAAAGACTTTACCACAAGGGTTACTTTCATAACGTTTCTGTCCAGTATGAGTTCTTTTATGTATTTGGAGATTACTGTTTACTGAAAAGGCTTTACCATATTTGTTACATTCATAGTGTTTCTTTCCTCTATGTGTTCTTTTATGCTTTTGGAGATTACCATGTTGTGAAAACGGTTTACCACATTGGTTACAATCATAGCGTTTGTCTCCAGTATGAATTTTTTCATGATTTTGAGGATGAGTATGGTATGCAGAGGCTTTTCCACATTGAAGATATTCAGAGGGTTTCTCTCTAGTATGATTTATTTCATATCTGCAAAGATAATTGGCATATGTGAAAGTTTTACCATATTCATTACACTAATGAATATTTTTTTTTTTTGGTTTTTCGAGACAGGGTTTCTCTGTGTATCCTTGGCTGTCCTGGACTCACTTTGTAGACCAGGCTGGCCTCGAACTCACAAAGATCCGCCTACCTCTGCCTCCCAAGTGCTGGGATTAAAGGCGTGTGCCACCACCGCCCGGCGAATATTTTTATCTATATGAATTAATTTTACAATTTGGTCTATTGGTAAGAGGAATTAGATCTTAAGATTTTATGATTTTGTTTACATTTATGGTGTTCCCCTTCATAATGGGTTGTTTTGGGTCTTTGCAGATACCTGTGATGGTAAGAGGATTTATTATACAGCTCCCATTTATAGCATCGTTTTTCTATAAGGGGTATTTCACATATATGAGGGACACTCAGAGCTTTAACACACTAATTTAAAAAAATAAATTTTCCTATAATGTGTCATACTATATTTTCAAATTGAACCAAGAAGGACAAACAGATGAATTTCCACAATTTTAGTACTCATAGGTATTTTCTGTAGTGTGCATTTGTGGATGTTCCCAATGAAGTTGGGAAACCAATTAATTCTAAGCTTGTATGAATTTCAGAAAGTCTAGTCAAAGTTGTGAATAGAACATATGTTCTAATTGTTCTGGGACAGACGGAGGTACTTTGCTTCTTTCAATATCCCTGTGCTCACATGACTTGTATCCATTGCGATATATGATATACTAATTAAAAGAAGAACAAATGAAAGGATTCCAAATTCACATTCACAGTTGCCATTTTGTTGCTCACACATGTGTGGTAATACGGATTAAGTTTTCTCCAGAACAATATTTTTGATTCTCATAAACTGCCACTAATATTTTAACTCTCATAAACTCACACTAAAATTAGCAACATTATAATAATTGATATTGATATCATCAGCTTTACTATGGACTATTAGATTATTAGAGGTTTTTGGACATATACTTATCACCTATATAATTATTATATTATACCCTTTGGAATATCTCCAAAGTATGAGACTAAACAAGTTGGCATGTTCTAAGTGGGCTATGATTCAAATGGTGATATATGTTAATGCATTGTTTCATTATCTTCTTTCTTTATTGGAGTGCCTTGCAGAAACAAAAATCAGATACTTGGCATTGAGGTACATGGTTTTGTGAGATTTTAATAATCATCCATACACCTAAATCAGTGCTTTTTTACACTGCTGTTTTTCTTTAAAACATCCAGGACACACTACAGTTTCTTAAGAGGCATAGTCATACCAGCTTGCACATGAAAGAGATGCAAATAAATATTCAAGAAGCTTACAGAACACTAGATTGAACCAAAAAAGAAAATCCCCCCATCACATAATAATCAAAACACTAAATGTACAGATCAAATAAAGAATACTACAAACCAAAAGGAATTAGGGCAAAATAACATATTAAGTTAGACCTATTAGAATTACACCAGATTTCCCAACAGAGACTTTAAAAGCCAGAAGGGCCTGGGCAGGTATTATACAGTCTCTAAAAGATCACAGATGTCAGCCCAGAATACCATACCCAGCAAAACTTTCAATCACCATAGATGGAGAAAACAAGATATCCCATAATCAACTGAAATTTAAACAATATCTTTCCACTAACCCTGCCCTACAGAGGATACTAGAAGGAAAACTCCAAAACAGAAAATAAATAATTCAACACCAGCAAAAACAAAAGGGAAGCACACACAATCACACTACCACCACACACATCAAAATAACAGGAATCAACAATCATTGGTCATTAATATCTCTTAACATCAATAGACCCAATTCCCTAATAAAAAGACACAGGCTAACACAGTGGATGTGAAAACAGGATCCAACAATCTGATGCATACAAGAATACACCTCAGCCACAAAGATAAACATTACTTCAATGTAAAGGAATGGAAAAGGGTTTTCCAGGCAAATAGACACAAGAAACAAGCAGGAGTAGCTACTGAATATCTAATAAAATAGACTTTCAATCAAAATTAATCAAAAGAGATGGGGAAGGACACTTCATACTCATCATAGGAAAAATTCACCAAGAAATCTCAATTCTGAACATTTATGCACCAAATGCAAAGGCATTCCCATTTGTAAAAGAAACATTACTAAAGCTTAACTTAAATCCCACATCGAACCCCAACATACCACTCTCACCAATGGACAGGTCAATGAGATAGAAGCTAAACAGAGAAACAACCAAACTAATGGACATTATGAATCGAATGAACCTAACAGACGTCAACAGAACATTTCACCCAAATACAAAGAATCTACCTTCATCTCAGCACCTCACGGAACCTTCTCCAAAATTGGCCATGGACTTGATCAGAAAGCAAGTCTCAACAGATACAAGAAGACTGAAATAACCCCTTGTATCTTGTCAGATCACTACAGATTAAAGCTGGACATCAACAACTGAAACAACAGAAAGCCTACATGCTCATGGAAACTGAACAATTCTCTATCCAGTGACTGCTGGATCACGAAAGGAATAAAGGGAAAAACTAAAGACTAGAACTCAATGTTCTAGAACTCAATGAAAATGAAGGCACAACATATCCAAACTTATGGCGCACAAGGAACACAGTGCTAAGAGGAAAGCTCATAGCACTAAGCACCTTCATAAATTAAATGGAGAGATATCATACTAACAACTTAACGGCACATCTGAAAGCTCTAGAACAAAAAGAAGCAAACACACCAAAGAGGAATAGAAGGCAGGAAATCATCAGACCTAGGGCTGAAATCAATAATTTAGAAACAAAAAGAACAATGCAAAAAATAAACGAAACTAAACCTGGTACTTTGAGAAAGTCAACAAGATAGACAAACTCTTAGCCAAACTAACTAAAAGGCAGAGAGACAGTATCCAAATTAACAAAATCAGAAAGGAAAAGGGGGTATATCAGTAGACATGGAGGAAATCCAAAGAATCATTAGGTCCTACTCCAAAAGCCTATAGTCCACAAAACTGGAATATTTAAATGAAACAGACATTTTCCTTGAGAGATAACACTTACCAAAGTTAAATCAAGAACGGATTAGCAATCATAGTCCTGTAACCCCTAAAAAAATAGCAGCATTCATCAAAAGTCCCCCAAACAAAAAAAGCCCTGGGTCAGATGGCTTTAGTCCAGAATTTTACAAGACCCTCAAAGAAGAGCTACTACCAATACTCTTCAAACTATTCCACAAAATAGAAACAGAAGGAACATTAATAAACTCATTCTATGAAGCTACAGTCACCCTGATTTCTAAACCACACAAATACTCAACTAAGAAAGAGAATTTCAGACTAAATCCCTCATGAACATTGATGAAAAAATACTCAATAAAATACTCACATACCGAATCCAAGAAAACATCCAGAACATCATCTACCATGATCAAGTTGGCATCATCCCAGGGATACAGGGATGGTTGAACACATGAAAATCCGTCAATATAATCCACCATATAAATAAAAGAAAAAATCACGTGATCTTCTCATTAGATACTGAGAAACCCTTTGACGAAATCCAACACCTATTCATGATAAAAGTCTTGGAGAAATTGGGAATACAAGACTCATACCTAAACATAATAATAAAGGCAAAATATAGCAAGCCAATAACCAACATCAAATTAAATGGAGAGAAATTCAAAGCAATTCCTCTAAAATCAGGGACAAGACAAGGCCATCCACTCTTTCCATATCTATTCAACATTGTATTTGAAGTTCTGTCTAGAGCAATAAGACAACTGAAGGAAATCAAGGTGATATGATTTGGAAAGGAAGAATTCAAAGTATCTCTATTGCAGATGGTATGTTAGTATACATAAGTAAACCCCCAAATTCTACCAGAGAACTCCTATAGCTGATATATGCCTTCAGCAAACTGGCTGTTTATAAAATTAACTCAAATAAGTAGTAGTCCTCCTTTACACAGAAGATAAACAGGTTGAGAAAGAAGTTAGGGAAATGACACCCTTACCAATAGCCACAAAAAATATAAAATACCTTGGTATAACTATAACCAAGCAAGTGAAAGACATGTATGACAAGAACTTCAAGTCTCTGAAGAAACTGAAGAAGATACAAGAAGATGGAAAGATCTTCCATGTTCATGGATCGATAAGATTAATATAGTAAAAATGGCCATCTTACCAAAGGCAATCTACAGATTCAACTCAATTCCTATCAAAATACCAACACAATACTTTACAGACCTTGAAAGAACAATTATCAACTTCATAAGGAAAAATAAAAAACCCAGAATAGTGAAAACAGTCCTGCACAGCAGCAAAACAACTTCTGGAGGTATCACCATCCCTGATTTCAAGTTGTACTACAAAGAGTAATAAAACCCACATGGTAGTGCCATAAAAGTAGACAGGTTGATCAACAGAATCAAATTGAAGACTTGGAAATAGACCTAATAAACACCGGATTTTTGCCAAAGAAGCCAAAAGCATACAATGGAAAAAGAATAGCAAGTTCAACCAATGGTGCTGGCCTAACTGGATGAATGCATGCAGAAGAATCCAAATAGACCCATATTTATCACCATGCACAAAACTCAGATCCAAGTGGATCAAAGACCTCAACATAAAACTGGATACACTAAATCTAATAGAAGAGGAATTGGGGAATAGCCTTGAATGCTTAGGTACAGCATACCACTTCCTGAACCGAACACCAATAGCTCAGATGCTAAGATCAAAAATTAATAAATGGGACCTTATGAAACTGCAAAGCTTCTGTAAGGCAAAGGACACCTTCAATAGGACAAACTGGAAGCCTATAGGTTGCAAAAAATCTTTACCAACCCTATATCTGACAAGGGGTTAATATCCAAAATATATAAATAACTAAAAAAATTAAACACCAGAAAACAACCCAATTAAAAAATGGGGTGTAGAAGAGCTAAACTGAGAATCCTCAACAGAGAAACCACTAATGATCAAGAAGCACTTAAAGAAATGCTCAACATCCTTATTCATCAGGGAAATGCAAATTAAAATGACTGTGAGATTCCATCTTACCCCTGTGAGAATGGCTAAGATCAAAAACTCAAGTGACAGCACATGCTGGCGAGGATGTGGAATAACTTGTACAACCACTTTGGAAATCAATTTGGCACTTCCTCCGAAAATTGGGAATAGTTCTACCTCAAGACCTAGCTATACCATTTTTGGGCATATACCCTAAAGATGCTCCATCATCCTGCAAGGACATTTGCTCAACTATGTTCCTAGCAGTTTTTTTTTTTTTTTTTTGTCATATCCAGAACCTGGAAACAACCTAGATGTCCTTTAATTGAAGAATGGATAAAGAAAATTTGGTACATTTATACAAGGGGATACTAGCAAGTTACTAAAAACAAAGAAATCATGAAATTTGCAGCAAATGGATGGACCTAGAAAATATCATCTTGAGTGAGATAACCCAGACCCAGAAAGACACAGATGGTATGTACTCATAAGTAGATAATACCCAAATAGTACAGGATAATCATACAACAATCCACAGATTCAAAGAAGTTAAGTAACAAGGAGGGCCTAAGGGTGGATCAGAAAGGGAAAAATATAGACATTGGAAAGAGATAGAGAGGGAACTGGGCAGGAGAGTGGGTGGGGAGGGGAATGAGAGTGGGGATCAGGTGGGGGAAAGCAGGGGTGAGAGGTGACAGGGCTGGGAGAGAGAAGGGAAACTGATGTGGGCAGGATCTCTGGGACAAACTGGAGATCTGTGATGAGGTAGGCTCCTGGGAGGATATGCAGGTAACTCTAGCTGAGAGTCTAGGTTGGGGATATGGAAACTGAAATTGCCATCTCCCAAAGCCAGGTAGAATTCTCAACAACTCACTCACAAAGCAAATCTTTGACCCCAAATCTACCCTGCCTACAAGAATAAGGATGCAGGGATAAGGATGGAGCAGAGATTGAGGGAATGGCTGGACAGTGACTGGCCCAATTTGAGAAACAACCTACGGGAGAGAGCCAACCCCGGGCACTATTAATGATGCACCACTATGGTTGTAGACAGGAGCATAGCATGACTGTTCTCTGAGAGGCTCCACCCAGAAAAGTTTTGAAACAGATGATGAGACCCTTCGTCAAACATTGGATAGAGGCCTGGGAGTCTTGTGGAAGAGTTGGGGGAAGGATAGAGGCACTAGAAGGACAGCAACTACACAACAAGACCAATAATGGCAACTAACTCAAGCCCATGATGGCTGACAGAAATTGAACCATCAAGCAAATAATATGCATTGACTGAACCCAGGCACTCTACACTCATGGAGCTGAGGGAGAGTTTGGTCTTTATGTGGGGCCCTCTAGCAATTGGAGTGGGGGCTCTCACTGACTTAGATTCTGATGCCTACAGTCAGATACCTTTCTCCTAGCTGGGCTGCATTGACTGGCCTGAGTGGAAGAGGATGCAGTTAGTTCTGATGCAACATGAAGTACTGGGTCAGGTTGGTGGGGGAGGGTTCCTTCTCTGAGAAGAAGGGGAGGTGGGAATGGGGACAGGGGGTGGAGGGTAGGATTGGGAGGAGAGGAGAGGAGGGATGGGGCTGTGAACAGTGTTATTCATGTTAAAATGAATAAATAAATAAATATTTAAAAATAAGAAAACAAAAAAAAAAAGAAAAGAAAGTTACCTTCCATGTCTTCCAGAACTTAGATAATGTTCTTCAACATTATGGTCTTCCCAATTGTACCCTAAAATATAGTACCAGGAAATATATGATATATTTTTAGAAATTAGGCAAAAGGGCCAGGCAGTGGTGGCACACGCCTTTAATCCCAGCACTTGGGAGGCAGAGGCAGGCAGATCTTTGCGAGTTCCAGGCCAGCCTGGTCTACAATGTGAGTCCAGGACAGCCAGGGCTACACAGAGAAACCGTGTCTCGAAAAACAAACAAACAACAAAAAAAAAAAGGTAAAATTTAAGTCACTATCTTCAGTGTACCTTAGAACCATGCCTGATATGGTCACATCATTCTTCCTCATTCTTAATTCAAAATACAGAAGACCATCCATAACAAAAAAAAAAAAGTTTCCCCCTTATTTTAAATAGTGAATGAAAATTCATTGTCTTACCTATAGCCACGAGATTCCTGTAGGTCTCTAGTATCACATCTTTGTAGAGATTCTTCTGGGAAGGATCCAGCAAAGCCCATTCTTCCCAAGTGAAGTTCACATGCACATCATCATAGGTGATTGTATTCTAAAATATCCCATATATGTGTACAAAAGAAAACATAAAACTGTCAACACTGTAAATGTATATTCTCTCTCTCTCATTTTTTGAGACAGGGTTTCTCTCTGTATCCTTGGGTGTCCTGATCTCACTTTGTAGACCAGGCTAGCCTTGAACTTACAAAGATCCACCTGTTTCTGCCTCCCGAGTGCTGGGATTAAAGGCATGGGCCATCACGCCCAGTAATTACACAGCTGTGAACGGTCATGTGGGTGCTGGGATTTGAACCTGGGTTTTGGGATGAGCACCCAGTGCTCTTAACTGCTAAGCCATCTCTCCAGCCCTGTAAATGTATTCTTCAGTGACAATATATTCATCTAATTCTGGTGCTTCCTCTACTGACACAGAAGTTCTAATGTAATCCCAAGTCATTTTAGAAGGAAACTGAATAATAAGACTCTCCTCTGGTCACTTCTGAGACCTTTGCACAGCATATAGCCTTGTAATAAAAATGCAATTAATAGGCAGAGAGAGAGAGAGAGAGAGAGAGAGAGAGAGAGAGAGAGAGGAAAACACATCAACAGTACTGAGCACACATCAGAGAAATCATACAATTACTAAATACAAAAATGATGGGCAAGCTGGGTGTATTGGCTCATGTCATGAATTGTAGCACTCAGAAGGCAGAGACAGGTGTATCTCCTTGAGATGAATACCAGCCTGGTCCATGCAAGAAGTTCTGGCTAGGACAGCCAGAGGTACATACATGATTTCTCCTGACTCCTTTGGAGAAATCAAACATCAAGAAGATAGAAAGAACTCAAAAGTCTGTACTGAAGTTCCTACAATAAATATTACACTCACTCCAGTTATGTATTCATCTTCTTGAAACCTGAAGTGCCCCAGTTTAAACTATAACAATATAATCTTACTAAATGGGAATGCATTTTTAAACAGTTACAAACACAAATGGACAGATGAAAATACTGGTGATGTAAATGTTGATTCTAAGTAAGCAACATACTGCAGGAAACATGGCTCAGCAGTGAAGCGCTCATGCTGGTCTTGCAAATATTTGAGCTCAACTGCCAGTACTTACAGAGTGGTTCACAACTATCCATTACTCCAAGTTCAGGGGTTCTGTGTACATCTTCTGACTACTGTGATGTCCAGAAACACATGAGGTGAGGTGCACACTCACGAATACAGGCAAAATACTCATACTCATTCCAAAAAATTCATGGCAACATGTAGAAGAATGTCATTTACTTGCAATCCAATGGCTCAGAATGCTCAGGTAGTATTACTGTCATGAATACATGCCATCTTGAGAAAGTGAATATACTCTCTATCAAACTTCAAAATCCAAAATGTGGATGAAGATCAGCATAACAGCATACGTTTGACATGTTCAAAAACCTACACCCCAGGCCCATCAGCCAATAATATAGGATTAAAAAAAAACACCTGTGCATGTTGGCTCACAACTAATCCTGGAACCCTGGAGCCAGAGTTAAGAGGATCTCTAAGTTCAAGGCCTGTATGGTCTATATTCCTACTTTGAGGACAGCCAGGGCTACACAGAGAAACTTTATCTTCAAAAACAATACCAAAAACAACAAAATTAAAAATATAAAACAGCAGGCTAGCAAAACAGTTTACATTGAATAGGAATTGCTTCTAGTGTATCTTATATAATTTAGGGATAGTTTGTAATGGCAGAAGGAATGACAGCATGAGAAAGAAGCTGACTGATCAGTTTAAACCACAACAAATAAACAAACAACCCCAAAGAACAATAAATGGATTGAGTGGATAGACACTCAACCATCCCCAAAAAGGAATCTGGGAAGGTTCCTCCTACAGAAGCTTCCAGGAGGGATCCAAAGGACGACACAAAGAAGAGAGATGTGTTCAAAGACATAACATATCTGGAGCTTTTTAATTCAATCAACTACATTCTGACTCTGGTCATTGTAGGCACAAAACATAATACAGTAAAATTTCAGAAAAGATGGCTCAGCAATTAAGAGTACTGGCTGTTCTTCCAGAGGACGTGGGTTCAATACCCAGCACCCACATGGCAGCTCAAAACTGTCTGTAATTCCAGCTCAAGAGGATCCGACACCCTCACACACAGACATACATGCAGTCAAAACACCAAGGTACATAAATAAAAATAAATAAATTATTTAGCCAGGCATGGTGGCACACACCCTTTAATCCCAGCACTCAAGAGCCAAAGACAGGTGACTCTCTGGGAGTTTGAGGCCAGCCTGTGCTATTGAGTCCAGGACAGCTGGATATACAGAGAGAAACACTGCCTTGAAAAACCAAAAAAAGAAAGAGAAAAATATTTTTCAGAAGACAAAAATATGTGAAGGTCTATCATTTTCCAGAGAAACAACATTATAATTATATTACAATTAATAAAATCATACAACATAGATGCCATGACTGATAATAAGAGTCACAAAGACAGACCTCTAAATATAGCACAGTTCTTTCACAAGTACTTCAGCATTATACTCAAAATCAATTTCAGAAATCACTGGCCAGCACTCACCCTGTGAACTATGGTTCTCTCCTTTTCCAATAATAAAATTGATTCAGGATGGAGGGTTATTTTAATTGGATACATTTGCTTAAAGCATACAAATGCTTCAATATTGGAGTAAATAATTTTGACTACTAAAAGTGTCTCATTCTCTTTATAAAAAAAGAAAATGATGTGTGTTAGGATCATTTAGAAACCATTTTGTTTTCTATGGTTGATGATTGGATATAAGTCTGCACAAGTGTAAGGAAATGCAAACTTGTAAACACCAAATGCAACAAAGCAGATTTTTAAAGAAACAGTGTATTTGTATTATATACCTAAACAGCTTGTTTTGTCCTAATTGCTTTATGAGTCACAAACACTTTTGAAAACAAGTCTATCCCCATTTTTATACATATGTTTGTGTCCGAGAGAAAGAATATCTTTTGTGTGTGTGCAGGTGACAAAACAGAAAAGAGGGTGTCAGATCCCTTGGATCTAGAGTAGCAGGTGGTTATAAGCCTCCCAACTTGGGTTGGGTGTTGGTATCTGAACTCAGAAAAACCCCAAGAAGATTTGCTGCTAAGTGACTGGCTCAGCTGACATAGTACCTTTTATCCAATAAACAAAAACTCTTTCACTGATTAACAACATCAAAACCCGAAATAAATATAAAAGTAAATAAATGGTCCCTAGGGACGTGATGTCTCAGGGACTACGTAGGGTTCCTCCAGACCTTCCCCATTCTGTTACCTGAGACCTAATACTCAGGGTTGCCACTAGTGCTGCAGCTTCTGCTCCCCCTGTCCACACCTCCTGTAGAGAGAACCAATTACCCTCATCTACCCTTCTCTTCTTGCCTCATCTCTGTGTTTGAGCCATCAACTATGAGCAGACAACTCCTGCTCAAGCACAGGTCATGCCTTCCAGAAGACCAGGTAGGTTACCACAGATCTCCACACTATCTGTTACCCCAGACCCAATCTTCACAGTTGCCCCTAGCATTGGACTAGAACACCAGACACATCTTCTTTACCTCTCCCCTCTCTATGACTCCTGTGGATCGATAAGAACCACTCTCCATGGTCTCCTCTTTCCGAGATCTCCAATATCAGCAAGCATTCCTCTTTGAATACATCCACAAAATAGGTCAGTTAAAGAGAAAACACTCCACCAATACATTCTCTGAAAATCCAGAGAGTAAACAGAAACCTAGGAAGAAAACTCCCATCCAAACAAGACAAGCCCAGAAATCAGCACCTTTAATCACCTCAAACCCAGATGCCTAGACAACAGCAGAGGAACATAACCAATAACAGTCAGGGAAATATGTCACCAACAGAGCAAAGCTATCCTATCACAGCAGGTCCTAAATAATCCAATTTGGCTGAAAGCACACGAAAAAAAAATCCTTAAAACTGACTTTATGAAGATGATAGACGTCCTTAAAGATGAAATCAATAAATCCCTTAAAGAAATCCAGAAAACAAAATCAAACAATTAAAGGAGAACTATAAATTACTTAAATAAAGTCAAGAGAAAATAAACAGTTGAATGAAACACATAAAACTGTTTATACCTTAAAATGGAAATAGAATCAATAAAGAAAGCAGAAACTGACTGAATCCTGGAAATGAAAAATTTAGGACTGCAACAAGGAACTACAGAGGCAATGTTCACTTACAGAGTAGAGATGGAAGACAAAGTCTCTGGCCCTGAAGATACAATAGAAGAAATGGATGAGTAAGTAAAAGAAAAAGTTAAATCTAAAAATTTTCCTGGCATAGAACATCCAAGAACTCTGGGACAAATGAGAAGACAAAAACTACAGATAATAGGACTAGAGGAAGGAGAAGAATACCAGCTTAAAGATGTAGAAAATATTTTCAACAAAATCATAAAGGAAAATTTTTCTAAACTAAAGAAAAAGATGAATATCAAGATGTAAGTTGAAAAAAAACCCCAAAAACCAAAATAGATTGGACCATAAAGGAAAGTCCTGTTACCACATAATAACCAAATACTAAGCATCCAAAACAGAGAAAGAATATGAGAAAGTTGTAATGGGAAAAAAAACCTAAAGAAAAACAAAAACAATGACAAGTAATATAAAGGTAGACCTATTACAATTACACCCGTTTTCTCAATGCAGATTGTATAAGCCAGAAGGGCTTGGACACATGTGCTCCAGACTCTAAGAAACTACACATGCAAACCAAATTATTACACAAAGAAAAATTTCAATCACCATAAGAAAATAAGACATTCCATGATAAAGCCAAATTTGAACAATATTTATCTACAAATACAGACCTACACAAAGTACTAGAAGGAAAAATCCAATCCAAGGAGGTTAACTTAACACAAGAAAAAAACAATAAATAAGCTCACATTATCAGCAAAACTAAAAGAAGGAAAGCACACACACACATTCCCTCAGAGCACCACCACAATACCAGGAATTAGCAATCACGGTTCATTGATACTTCCCAGTATCAATGACCTAAATTCACCAATAAAAAGACTCAGGCTGACAGAATAGATGCTAAACCAGAATCCATACTTCTACTGCATACAAGAAATACAGTTCAACATCAAGGATATATAGACATTAGTTCAAGGTAAAGGGCTGGAAAATGATAAGCAAATGGACCAAAGAAGCAAGCTGGTGTATTCATTTTAATTTATTAAATAAAATAGAACTCAAAAAAATTAATCACAAGAGATGAGGAAGGATATTACATATTTGTCTAAAAACATCTACAAGACTTGGGAAGAATACTCTGCAACCTGTTGAGCTGCGTGAAGGCTGTGCAGTGTGTTCCAGGTTCCCAGCTTTGTGAACTGTCACCCATGCTGGGGTTGGCTGTGGTGATGCACTTGTCTTTGAATCATTTCTGCTTCTGTAAGTAACCCCAATAAAACTCCATAGTCCACCAGGTTGAAAAAAGAAGTCTACAAGAATACCATTTCAATTAACAACTATGCCCTAAACATAAGAGCACCCACTCTCATAAAAGAGATACTTCTGCAGCTTAAATCACACATTGACCCTCATCCACTGATATTGGGAGACTTGAATATCTCACTCTCAAGAACAGACAGGTCCTCCAAACAAAAATTAAACAGAGAAATGCTCCAGGTAATGGATGCTGAAAACCAAATGAACCCAACTGATATTTACAAAGAATTCTACCCAAAGTCAAAAGAATATATATATATATATATACATATATATATATATATATATATATATACCTTCTGAGAAACTCATAGAACTTTCTCCAAAAGAGATAACATATTCAGTGCAAGCCTCAACAGATACGAGTGCAAGTCTCAACAGATACAAGAAAATTGAAATAATCATCTGCATCTTATCAGACCACCATGGGTTACAGCTGCACATCATCAAGAACAGACACAAAAGAAAGTTTGAAACCTCATGGAAACTTAACAACACTCTACAGAATGAAATAATGGGTCAAGATAGAATTCATTAGAAGACAGCAACCAAACAAACCCAGGACTGGATGGTTTTATTGCAGAATACAACCAGACTTTCCAAGAAGACTTAATGCCAATACTTCTCAAAGTATTCTACAAAATAGAAACAGTAGTAACATCACCCGATTCCTTTTATTAAGCTACAGTTACTCCCCCACCCCAAGCACATAAAGGCTCAACAAAGATTTCCCTCATCAACATAGATACAAAAAATACTCGGTAAAATGTTTGGAAGCTAAATTTAAAAAAACGATAAAAAAGACAACCTACAGTATTCAAGGTGTCACCCAGAGATGATGCAGGGATTCATCATACATAATACAGTAAATGTAACCCACCATGTAAGTAAAACTGACACAGCAAAACCACAGGAACATCTCATTAGACACCAACCAATCCATTGACAAAAATTCCAAGCTGGGCTTGATGGTGCAGGACTTTAATCCCAGCACTCGGGAGGCAGAGGCAGGCGGTTCTCTGTGAGTTCGAGGTCAGCCTGGTCTACAAAGTGAGTCCAGGACAGCCAGAGATATACAGAGACCCTGTCTCGAAAGCCAAAACAAAACAAAAATCCCACACCAATTCATGATAAAGGTCTTGGGAGGTCAGGGAGAGAAGAGAAATACCTAAACACAATAAACACAATTTACAGCAAGCATATAGCTAACGTCAAAGTAATGAAGAGAAACTCAAAGCAATTCCACTAAAATACAGAAAAAGACAAGCTTGTCCACATGTTCCATATCTATTCAAATCTTACTTGAAGTTCTAGCTAGAGACCTAAGAAAACTGAAAGATCAAGGATGTAATTAGAAAAGACCTTAAAGTATCCTAAATGGCAGATGATGTGACAGTATATATTTAGTGACCCCAAATATTCCATGACCAAACTCCTACAGCTGATAAACATTTTCAGGAAAGTCACTGGTCCAAGACTAAAAAAAAAAAAATCAATAGCCTTACTATGTAAAAATAACAAAAGAATTGAAAAAAATGGGCAAAAACTACTCTTCATAATACTTTCAAATAATATAAAATATGTTGTAGTAATACTAAAAAAGCAAGCAAAAGACTTGTATGATAAAAACTTCAAGTCTTTGAAGAAAGAAACTGAAGAATATAACATAATGTGTAAGAATCTATCATGTTCATGGATCAGTAGGATTAACACAATAAAAATGGCCATCCTACCAAAACCAATATACAGATTCAATATAGTCCCCATTAAAATTCCAAAGTTGTTTACAGACCTTGAAAGAACATTTCCCACCTCACAGGGAATAACAAAAACTCAGGATAGCTGAAACAATCTTGAACAATAAAACAACCAAATGTTATTGGCAGAAAACAGACACCCTGATCAATGGAATTGTGTTTAAGACCTAGACATAAGGGCTGGAGAGATGGCTCAGAGGTTAAGAGCACTGGCTGCTCTTCCAGAGGTCCTGAGTTCAATTCCCAGCAACCACATGGTGGCTCCCAACCATTCATAATGAAATCTGGTGCCCTCCTCTGTCCTGCAGGCAAAACTGCAGACAGAACATTGTATACATAATAAATAAATAAATTAAAAAACACACACAATAAATCTCTTAAAAAAAAAAAAAGACCTAGACATAAGTACCACCACATACGGACACTTGATTTTTTAAAAGGAATCCAGAAATAGACAATGGAGAAAAGACAGCATCTTCTACAAATAATGCTGATTAAACTGTATCTCTGCATGTAGAAGAATACAAATAGATCCATATTAATGACAGGGAAAATATAATCTTGACAGATGCCATTCTCATTTTGTATGTGTAGAGGGCAAGCATCATACAGGAGTTTATAACAAGCTCATTCTTGGACCCTGTCTAGATCTGTGAAATCAGAAATTTTGCTCACACCAAAATAAAATATATATCATGCAAGATACAAATCCAGGTGATTTTCTTGTGTTATCTTTCACTAGTTCGGATTATGGAATTATGGAGATTACTGCTCATTTAATTCCAAAAGAGTACTCTTGTTTCTCTTTAAGGAAAACTAATGATAGAATAACTATTCAGATAATAGAAATACATATGCATTTCAATACATATGTAATGATATAGAGTATTGATACATTAATTATATGATACATTAAACATATATAAACTGATATTTGAAAATGTTAAATGCTTAAACACACTCTCTAAAGCAAAAATAAAAGTGTAACCATCAAAGGTAGGTTATTTAATCAGAAGAAAACAAAGAGATGTGTCACTTATCTAAGACGATTATATTTTTATTCAACTATAATTTATTGCCATTACTTAAATTTAAACAAGTCAGTCTGTTTCTTTACCTCATTTTTACTTTTTCATTCAGTATGACTCATTGGTAGGAAACTCTCATTACATCTAAATAAAGCAACTTCCTGTATTTGCACAGAATGCTATAATAGCACATTTGCTTATCATCTTTATAACAACTCTTGCAACAAAAACCTATATTTAATTTTTCTTCCCCTCATATCAACTAAAATAATCGTAGAAAAACCCTTTGAAGGTGATTGCTTTACCTAGATCTTGTGTTTTTTCTGCCCTTCATTTTTCTATTGCTACCTGTGGTGTAGGCAAGATGACTGAAGCTCTCACCCCCAACTGACAAATGAGAATGGATTAAAGATTCAAATCAAATGGGAGAAAAAAAAGGTCAGTTGGTTGACTCTGTTTAAGCTGTGATTACATGTTGTTTTATTACCAATATAGCACTGACTATGCGAGTCTTCTGTAAGTGTATAAGTATCCTTTAACCATTGCTATTTTCTTCATTCATTTACCACAATGTCCTCCTGAGGCACACAGTTTGTCCTCAACAAATAAGCTTTTAGGTTATTTTAACATTTAGGCCACCATAATATAACTGCATGAGCATGAGAATTCTAAACTTCTTAAAACTTATTCAAGTACATAGAAAATATACTCAGAAGACTGCTGGAATCCACAGCAACTCTGTCATTCTTTGAGAACTTTGTACACTGTAACCACACATAAACATAGATAGTATGAGAATATGTGGAGACCACAGTTTACTGTCTTGTTTGTGGTAATGAGGTTGTGTGGGTATAGGTACTGTGTCCAAATGCATCAGAATACATACACTAAATATGTGTAATTTTCCATCAACTATCATAACACAACATAGTTTTAACTAACTTTAGTTGATATCTGTGAAGAATCCCAACCTCTGTTATCAGAGTTTATTTTCTATGCTAGTACACAATCTCCTGTTACATTCAGATTCATTTTCAATTCTGGACCATATTTTATTTTTTCTTTTTGTCTTAGCAATTAAATCATACTTGGTGGGATAGCTTTTATATGTGACCAGAACAATGTATTCTGAGTCAATAAACTCTACATTTTTAGCTTCCAGCTCCCACTGATATCTCTTACAAACAGAGAGGGCCCAAGCTCTAGAGCTTTCTTTGGAAATAGAGGTGATCAGAAAGGACGGCTATAGCTCTGCAGCCCTCATGTCCCCTTGTGGTTTCAGGCAAACCCAACCCACTGAAGCCCACACACAAAACCATGTTGTACAATAATTTAATGTCTGCATCCTGCTACATGGATTATGTCACAAGATGTGAAATCTGTTCTATCCCCCTACCCAACATCATGCAAACCTGAGAAAAAGAAGGGCCCAGAAAAAGAAGAGGCCCCTGATGCTAGATTGCTCCAAGAGTCCTGCTGAAAAAAGGGCTGGCCATTGATGGCCAGCTCTCTCCCTGAAGCAGAAAGAAGCCGATGAGCAAAGAAAGCCTGAGCAAGACACCAAAAGGCCAAGGACTGGACCCTGTGGCTCAGCTTTTGCCTGGAGGGGTTTGATCTGTCCGATCAGTGGCCTAGGGGAAACTGTGCCTGGCTTTAAGGACTGAGGCAGAGCAGCTGAAGAATCTCAGGATTCATCTCAGCAACTCAGAAATTCTTGTACCCTGAAATTAAATTTCCCTGAATTGTGGCTAGTAGTAGTGGAAAGATAAAAAGATTCTAATGAAGCATTGCTGAAGGATGATCCCCATCATCTCCTTACTACCAGTTTTAAACAATTTATATAATTTTTTAATAAAATTATTTATATTTTATAAAATTTGTCACACAAAACTGAATGTGGAATGTTAAGTTTCCAAACTTCTACAAACACGACCTTCGGTTTTCCAATCTGTCTTCCTACTGCACACCAAGAGCTATAGCTGTGTGTGCACACTGGATAGTGATATTATAAGGACCACACCTTTCCACTGCCAGGGCTGCAGTGCCTCCTCCTCTTCTGGGAATCCAGACTCAGGGATGGTCAGGCAAAGGGCCTTTGCCCAGGTCACCACATGGAACAACAGAACCACAGTCTGACACACAGTCCATCTCAGTCCCAGCAAATCAGACTCTAATAGTTCATCGGACTTGTTCCTCCTTATCTGGGGAGAATTGTCCTCACCTTCATCATATCAGGGTTTATGATCAACCTTCACAGCTCCATCAGAGGAGAATCCTGGAAAGAACCTGCAAGCTACCTCCCACTTGTGCTCGTGATTGCTAGGCCTGCCCAGAGTCTCTCATTAGCTTGGACAACTCAGCTGAGCCTCAGGACATTAGCAGCTCCTCCTCTGGGGAATCATAGATTAAAGGGTTCATACTGCTGAATCCTTCCCTGCTATTCCCTTCCACCCTAGGGGCAGACAGAACTCTCCTCTGGGAAATTTGCATATTAGGATTTTACACTCTACCAGTGCACTTCCTGTTTCTCTTCCAAGGCACAGGTGTGCTTTATGTTCACATTCCATTACACACCCAAAGCCCAGTACAGTCATCTCTACCTCACAGCTGAGAAGCCCTGTAGGCAAACTTCAAAGTGAAAAGGTAAAATCAATTAAAGAAAAAAGTGGCCTTTGAAATGAAGGAGCAGTAAATGGGAGGTGAATGAAAAGATAAAAAAACATGGATGCTCCTAGGTATGGTGGAATAGAAAGTTTATTATAGATTAAAAGGAGACCATAGCTAGACACAGGGATGTCTGGGAGACTAGAGTGTACATGACATTGAGCCATGTGATGAGATGGAGGAGAGCGGAGCCAGTCCAGAAGGACAGGAGGGTAAATGAGATACTAAAAAACCAGGTAATCAAAATGGTCGGATTACATAAGGAAGGGCAGCTTGGAGTATGGCAGCCCAAACCCTGGGTGAAGGGCAGTGTATGCCACCCATATCCTGTAAGAGGTAGGTACTGAGGGATGCTTGGAGAATCTGGCAGCCAGGTCTGCCTTGATTTTCTAAATAGACACTATGGCCATTTTTCCCAGGGTTTGAGTCAGAACAGAAGGGAGAAATAAGAAGATTGAAATGATTTAATTATAATCTCAAAAATTACTTTAAAAACTTGAAACAGGTTTCATGGTTCAATATTCTTCAGGAACCAGAAATATATATTTGACTACACTAAGTATTACTCAGACCTTTTCTCTCAGGTTGTGCATTTTTAGACAGAAAAAAATTCCTGTTAGGTACAGCCACACAAGTTTGTCCAGATCTTCTGTGTTGGCTGAACTAATGTAACAACAGAAATTTGATTTCTAGAAAATGTTCAGTTCCTCATCCATATTCTTGATTGCCTTGATCTGTGAACCGACCCAAAATAGCTATTTGGACATTTACTGATCTCCTAAAACTGATCACCTAACTATTCACTGCTAATGCCAACTACTGTCAAAGCAGGAAGCCTCTCACTTTCTTCCTCCCCTTCACTTTCTGTACTGTGACTACACCAGCTTCAAAGTTGGTCAATAAACCCAATTCTTACAAAGGTCCCTCTTTATTTGTAATTCCCCCCAAAAAGTCAGGGAGGTTGGAGGACACTCATTCACTGGTCTCTTTTCCTTTGCACTGACCAGTCAGGGCCCAGCCCAAAAAGACTTGCAGGACTGTGTTCTAGGCACTGGGACTCAGAGACAGGATTACGTGTTCAAAGCAAGGCTTAACTACAAAGCATGAAGAAAGGCTGAGCTACAGGAGATGTTGTTCTAAAAAGAAACCAATATGAAAGTCCTTGAGAAAAAAGAATGAAATTCTTAATGACTGTGAAGCACTGGAAAATAGAAACTAATAAGAGTCTAGAGCAGTAATACATAAGGAAAATCACACATAAAGAAAAGTTTTTAATGAAATACCAACAATAAACTTTTTAAAAAGGTAAACATAATTGAAAAAACAGACAGGTATACTGTCTTTGTAAACCCAACAATCTGGTCTGTTTTCATTCACAACATGAATTAATGCACGTTGGGAAATTACAAAATCACTTATCCTGCAGGAATCAGGTTCTTCTTAAAATGGTGACCCTGCAGGCAACTGCCTTAAACTTTAGTCTGTGATCTACCTGTTTCCTACCCTGTTTCACCCTGCAGTGTACACAGTAAACTATTCCTCCTCTTATGGTCTGAAGGCAGAAGCCAAGTACACAGGGAAATCCTTTTCTTGTTACTGCAATTGACAATTAACTTTAATTGGAAATTTGGTGTTCACTGATTCAAGGTAACCTGCCCAATTGTAAACCCAACAATCTGGTCTGTTTTCATTCACAAGCATGGGGAGGTCTTGCACAAGCTATGACTTATGCCAATTAAGATTCTTAAGAATAGCATATTGTGTACTACTTACCGTGGAAAAAACTGGAAAGAAATGGGAGACTTATAAGAAGGCAGCAGAGCTATCATACAATAGAATGAACTCAGAAGGAGTCTAATAAAACCTTGCTGCACAAGGGGAACAAGTGGTATCTCAAGAACATTCCTGACTAATCCTATGGTAGACTGAGGACTGGTAGCCACAGCCCCATCTAGTAGTCAGAATTGGGTCCTCAATGTAAGTGGTAGCACACATCATCAGTCCCAGCACTCAGGAAGCACAGGTAGACAGATAAATCTCTGTGAGTTCATGGCCAGCCTCGTCTACAGAGTGAGTTACAGGACAGCCAGGGATACACAGACAAACTCTCTCTTGAAAAACAACAAAAAAGAGTCCAGTTAACAGGACCTGAAATAATCCCTCCCCAAAGGCCCTGGCCTCAGACAAATATGAGCTCTCGAAACATATTCCTGGCTTTAGAGGAGATCTGTTTCATTCTCAATTCATCAGGTGCCACACCCGCCTCGCCAGCAGTGCAGGCTACGACCGCTGTGTGACAAACATGCATGTTGTACGGCTGGGGGGTTCTTCTGGGCTTTTCCAGGCCCTGAAGAATGACCCATTAGCCAAAAGGCGTGCTGGGCGGAAGCCTGGATATTTGTGGGGGCGAATCATCAGGTCTCCTGGGAAGCTGGAAAGGTTGGGGATGTTCGGAGGGCTTGGTTTCACTTTTGGATGCTTGCTTTACCTTGTAGCTTACACAGGAGTTCCAAGAACTGGGATGCATGACACAGAGGAGGGGGAAAATACGCTGTCTACCCCTGAACAGATGGCAACAGCCCCACAAAAAGAAAGACTAGATGTTTCAGGAAACCCAAGCATTATACTAACTATGAATAATTCAGATACAGATAATAGTCCTTTGCAGCAGTTTGTACAAATAATACAGAACAATTCTAATATGCTAGTACATGAAGCTATTAATCTTCTACAGGAAAAAGAGTTAGGATTTCAGCCAAGATACAAAAGAAAACGGAGAACATTAACAAATAAATTCTATGTACCTGGTGTTCCTATGAAAATGATAGATGATGGTAAAAGAATAGCTTAGGTTTCATGAAAAGACTTAGGAGATCACGTCCTCCCTGGTAGACATTGAGTCCCTCTAATAAAGCTGAAACATTAGGAGATATTGTTAAAGCTATCAAAAACATTCCAATACTTGCTAGTGTAAAAGGGAAAGCAAATAAGCGTTCATGGTTATGAAAAACTATTGAGGAAGTAAAAAGAGATTTAGAAAAAAGACATTGAAATACTGGTCTGTTTCAAAATAAAACACAATGGTTAGAAACTGTCCGGTTCGTTGACCACAGTCAATCGGGCCACCAAGAAGCTCAATGTTCCTTCCAAGATCAACAGGTATTTCTTAGCAACAAATGTTTATGCTTTTGGCTATGTAACTATGATCACACTTCCTGATTTTACTGTATAAATTCTACTTTGAAAAAGTAAAACTTTGCAGCAACACTGAAACTTCTCTTGAGTTGTGTTGTCTGTCACGCCGAATCCGCTCCCCACCTGAAAACTTCTTGAAACCTGGTTCGGTTGCTGAGACCACTACACCGTGGTCTGCAGCAATCAGGGACTTAGGAAAAACTCCAAAGGCCTATGTCCCAAGCTGTTACTGCCACTACCAAGCATGTTCCTGAGTTTGAGAAAGAGCTGTGTCACCCTACATACATGAGGGCCTCAGAGAAAGTCTTGTTTTATCAAGCTAGCCCTGAACCCAACAGTTTCTCCTTTTCAGAGTAGTCACTTGGTGTAGTCTTGCCCATGTGGCAGAGCTATGCTTTTCTCAAAAAGAAAACTGGACCTTTATGACATATCAGATCTTAATGTTGGCTGTGACTCTTCAATGACCCCTTGAGCAGTTTGTTAGAGGCCCTTTCTTTAATATGACTATTGGCTTAGTGGCTGTTTATACTTTTGGTTGTGAGCCTAGCCTTTAATGGCTGAGCCATCTCTCCAGCCCTTAGTGGCTGTTTATGATAAGGGGTGTCTCCTTTGTCACCGTTTGGATCCAAATGTCTGGACAATCCTGGTACACAATCATGTGTATCTTAGCATTCTAATCACTAGCAGGCCTGGTTAGTAAACTACTTGTCTGTGAGGTGTTTTAGAGGGAGCCTTCCCACAGCTAAATTCTGCTTGATGTTACGTATTTTCTTTTTTTTTAATATTTATTCATTTATTAATTATGTATGCAGTGTTCTGCCTGCATATATGCCTGCAGGCCAGAAGAGGGCACCAGGTCTCAATGTAGATGGTTGTGAGGCACCATGTGGTTGCTGGGAATTGAACTCAGGACCTTTGGAAGAACAGTCAGTGCTCTTAACCTCTGAGCCATCTCTCCAGCCCCGTTACGTATTTTCTAAGCATTGGTAAATCCTTTCCATCATCAATGCTACTTTTCAACATCACAGATTAATACTGGAATGCTACCCAACACATGAGATGCCTTTTAGAACCTCCACAAAATCAACTCCAAATGCATTTTACAAGAAATTGTTAATACTAAGGACAGAATTGTAGAAGATACTCAAAAGAAACTAGGGCTGTTCGAGTTTAGCATCCTGCTAATGATGTTTCTACACATAAGCCACTGTTAGAAATGCTTTGCCCAGATGCAGCCCCCATAGTGAAATTATTCAGAGGCCACTGCCATGTCCAGGAAGTAACTAGAACCAAAATGGACCTCAGGGGTGACTGCATATGGTGGTGGCGGCTTACCACCCAGCCCCAGGGAGGATCCACCACACCAACTCCTGCTCAGCTGGATGTTCCTCTCCATTGTGGGCACTGACCCTGGGATTCACCATGTCGCAACTGCAGAGCTTGCCTGAGCTCCCCTCACAGCATCCAGCTGCAGAGCTCAGAGAACACCAAACCAAACCAGGCAAGCACGTTCAGCTACAGAGCGGAACCTCCACCTGGGACCCGGAAGAACTTTCCTCCTCCTCTGACTGGCATGTATGCCTGGAGGCCTTGATTGGTCAGTGAGTCCTGAGTGACATAAACACTTCCTTTAGGGTTAGAGTCTGGGATTAATTTAAGTGAGATAGTTGAGACTCCACCCAGCTAAGGGCTAAGTGTTGAAACATTAAAAGGTCGCAGTGTATTTCATTACTGGGGGCTGCCATCCAAGGTAATCCATGCTTACTGGCCTTCCACCAAGCCCCAGCAGCTGCCCCTCCAGGTTGTCGGCAATTCCGCTGGCCTAATATAACAATTTCTCTTTATTAATAAATACCATTGTTAACAAGATTACAGTTTCAGTCCTGGACTCACTTTGTGCACCAGGCCGGCCTCAAATTGAGGAACTCACAGAGGTCCATCTGCATCCTGAGTGCTGGGATTAAATGCGTGTGCCACCAGGCCTGGCCTGCTGGAACAACTGTTAATCCTGCTTTGTGAAGTCTGACTGGCCCTCCCTTGACCATGCAAAGAATGTGCTTTTTCTCTACTCTGTATTTTGCATGATTTGAGACAGAATCTCATCCACAGATGTGGAGCAAATGGCTGAGGTCCCTATTTAACATATCAAAGCAGACTTTGTCTGACAGGGGACAAGATGGACCTTATTATGTGGCTTCCTTCCATGTGGGATTATTTCAGGTTCTTTAAAAGAAAATATGGGGTCTCTTTGTAGCTCAGGTTGGCCTAGAATTAATGGAAATCCTCCTGCCTCTATTTTCTAAGACTAGGATCAGAAGCAGTGGCTGCCAAGGACCACTGTTTTAGGACTAGACCTTTCAGGTGGAGACTGACTGAGGGTGGCCTCACTACTGTTATGCAGCAGGCAGGAGGAGGCTGTTCCTGGCCTGTCTACAAAACCCAGTCCCTAAGCTAAAGCCCATGTCCCTCATGTTCTATATGAGCTCACATGTCAGAACCCTGAGCCCCTGGGACTCAACGTACCAAAACCACAGCTGCAGAGCTGAACTTTGGAGGAAATAGAGATCAAGCGCAGAAAGTTGTCTTTCCTGGAGATTTCTCGGGAGTGTGCAAGGGACTGCCACCAAGGCACTTTTTCTCCAAATCTAGTCCTATCCCTTACTGTTTCTGGATGATTATATTTAGGACATAGGCACAGAGTAAATAAATAAGCAAATTAATTCATTACAATGTAATTGTAAGGAAGAAAGGGGGCCTGGGAAGTAGTGGTGCATGCCTTTAGTCCCACATTAGGAGGCAGAGGTGGGTCTCTGTGAGTTTCCAGCAAGCCTGGTCTACAGAATGAGTTCCAGTACAGCCATGTGTACACAGAGAAACCCTGTGTCCCTTTCTAAAAAACAAACAAACAAAAACACACCGTAAAACCAAAAAAAAAAGAAAGTGTCCTTGCTAGATTGGATCTTGTGGCGACCCCCAACACAGCAGTCACCACCTCAGGGGAAGGTGGGTGTGCTGTCTGCGTGCTCCATCAGCCTCCCCTCGATTTGCAGAAACAGACGAGATGGGTGATGACTAAGCATTTCCCGTTTTAATGTTTCATTCTCTGGCTTACATACAGAACCAAATCGATTTCCACATGGGCCAATCACATTAAAGGTCACCCCATCACCTGACATAGCACAAACCTGGTAATGTGTAGTCTGACTGAATCCATCTTCAAAAAAAGATTCCATTTTGTATTGTTTGACTCAGAGCTGACCTCCAGTTCCAGAACAACAACAAAATGTACCTGACCTTGTATTCCAGGGGTGTGCCCTCGTCATCACCAGACGCTCACTCTGAGAAAGCGCCCAAAAAGTCTAAACAAACTTTCTGGTGGTCAAACTGACTGCAGCTGGTTAGTCAGTAACAACGAGCCAATCAGAAATGGACATGACTAGCTACCCAAATGTCATCGAATATATGGTAAAGATCCTGCTTCTTTGTCTGAGTCTCTATATAAACTATGTACTTTTGGGTCTGGGGGCTCTCAACTCAAACTGCTATGTCAGTGAGTACTGACAGTCCAAGCTCTGAGCTTGAATAAACAACCCTCATATATTTACATCAGAATTGGCTCCTGGGTGATCTTTGGGGTCTTGAGAACCAGGCAGAACGGTAACATGGAGATCATGCACTGATCACTAGCATGCAAGTCCTGCTCACCCAATCAGCTATACCCACAATTGTGCTTCAACTGTGCCTTGTCATCTTCCAGCTGTGCCTTTCATAGATATCTCCCACAAGTTAACTTTCATTTTCCCAGAAACGAGGCATTTCTCATAAGCCTCCATTTCCTGGGTCCCCACAGGATCTCACTCTGTAGATCAGGCTGGCCTCGAACTTACAATGATCTACACACCTCTGCCTCTTGAATGCTGAGATTTAAGCATGTGCCGCTACCACTGGATCAATCTGGTTTCATTAAAGTTTTCTGTTTATTGTGTATTGTTTAGGGGTGTACTTAACTACTTATTCATTACATTAATATCTCTATACACCTTCCAATCCACTGACCCAAGGTACATGAGAAAGGATATAATTTTGGTTGTGAGCCTAGACTTTAACGGCTGAGCCATCTCTCCAGCCCAAGAAAGGATATTATTAGAGCTAGAATGTATACCTCTGTAGTCGTAGGCCATTTGTACAATTGATCAGTAGTCCAGCCAAATCAGCATATACAAATCAAGAGGTAGAAGCAACAATGGAAACACAGTAATCAGCAACAACAGAAGCACAGCTAACCAGGAAACCAGCAGGAATTCTGGGGAGCACCAGCAAGGAGGGCCAAACAAGCAGCGGCTTTCTTGGACCCCAACAGGGCTGGCCTAGGCTCAGTCCGAGCTGGGCTGTAGTCTTCAGCAAGTCCTGGCAGCAGCAATAGTCTTCAAAGCAGTGTCTGGAGTCTTTTGAAGTGAAGCAGCAAAGATGAGCAATGAGTAGTGATGCCAAGCAAAAAGCCCCTCTGTATTTTGGGCCCTCCGTTTATAGCTCCTCCAAAACAGCACTGGGTGCTTTCTAACTGGCCAACCTCATGCCATCCTCACAAGGTAGTTCCTGTTGACCAAGATCATGTATGCTCCAAGGAGTCTGTTCATCAAACCATATTTTCCAGCAAAAAACATGTTCCCCTCATGTGACAGTTTCCAGCTGGCAAAACATCATGTGCGTTATTTCTTCAAGATGTTTTGCATGCTCATTTTCACAAGTCTGTTTTTCAGTGGTGGACAAAGCAACCCCACATCCTGTACTTGAGACCAAAACAAAAACACATTCATTCAACACAACCATGTTTCTAAAGAAACCAAAACTTCTACTGAAAGACCCCCGAGAGGGGAGTCCCTCACCCAAGACTTGGGATAACACAGCCACCCAATAACTAGCAAGAGACCGATCTTGATGCAATCAGCAAGAGGTTTATTTCGGGATCAGTGCGCTGAGGTCACAACTCGTATCCCACGCAGGGGTAGAGGAGTTCCAACCCAAAGCTGGGGGAGAGTGTAGTATTTAAAGGAAAAAACCACAAACCAAGGGAGTGAGGGGAAATACAAGTGGAAAGTACCAGCCCATTATTTAGCTAATCATGCGGGAAACACCCTATACTTATTTTTCTCAGGAATGAATTTAATCTTACTTCACTATCTGCTTTGTGGTTTGCTAGTTCCTGGAACCTGTACTCATGACCTGACTGACCTTCACTCTTGATTCAGCTTTTTTATGGTCAGCTAAGTTCCTGGAACATAGCTGGCCTGGCTCCACTCTGTCTGGGGGGGAGGTCTTTAAAAATTTCCATTCCTTTCACTACCACATATATGCTCATGTGTGTAGACATCAGAGGTCAAAAGTCAGCTTACTGGAGTTGGGTCTTTCCCATGAGATCAGACAGCAGGCACCTTCACCATATTATCATGCCCTATTCCCAGTACTCTAGAGGAAGAGGCAGGCAGAACTCTGTGAGTCAGAGTCCAGCCTGGTCTACAGACTGAGTTCCAGGGCAGCCAAGGCAGAGAAACCCTGTCTCAAAAAATCAAAGAGGAAAAAAAAAAACAGTCCCTACAAAAGCTCATGCATTAAAGACAGGGTCCACAGTAAGAGTAAGGAGGAATCTGGGTGCTTGGGATATGTACTTGCAGCCTGTTCTGAGATCACACCCCTTCCTTTTTCTGGCTCCCACATGATGCTCAGACTCAGTACAGTTGGGAAGGTGACAGGACCACGACCTTGGAATGAAACCTCTGGAACCTTGAGGTAGATCATCCTCAGTGTACAATGCCACCATGTAAGGGTAAAGGTCTGGGTTCAGTCCCCAGAACTCAAGTGAAAAAGCTGGCAGGGTGGTGGGTGTTTCCTGTTTCCTACACTTTGGAGGTGGAGACAGGAGGATCCTGGGCAGACAGCTAAGATAAGCCTGGAGTAAGGGTTCTCTAGAGGACCAGTATGGAGGGATGCATATATGAACACACATCAATCAGAATTTATTAAGGCAGCTTTAAAGCAACAAGGACAGGGCTGGCCACCTGGTGGTCATGACAGCCAGGGCTCTGCAGAGAGACCCTGTGTCAAAAATCAAACCAAAACCACAAACCAGAAATGCTGATGATATCCCAAGTGGAAAGTGTAGAAAAAGAAAGTGCATGAGATTTATGGAACAGTGGGATCACCAAACTTCCTTCAATCCATGGAGATAAGCTTGAGAAAATGTAAACAGGCAGAAAAGGCAGCTGGGAAGTGTTCACACAGTGGCAGGACAGGCTGCCTGAGTCAATCAAGGGTCAGGCCTGCTCTGTGATTCATCCTGTTCTGGGAGGCGACTGGTCCCTGAGGGCCTCTGGAGTGAATTACCACTGGCTACAGGTGCCCTACCCCTCTTCCCTGACTTCCTGTTCATCAAGGCTGCTTCTTTACTGGCCTGGGAGGAAAGTTCCACCACTTGATTGAGGAGCCCGTGAACAGACAAAGAGAAGGACAATCTTGCCTGTGGCCAAGAACTCTAATGAAGGTTTTAGAAAACAGTTTCCTAAAAAGTGTGTGTGTGTGTGTGTGTGTGTGTGTGTGTGTGTGTGTGTGTGTG
>CAJQZJ010033534.1:841924-855581 GCA_907164525.1 Lophiomys imhausi | reverse complement strand
GAAAACATTATGCTAAGTAAAAGACTTGGACAACTATTTTTTACTCCATTTATATGAAATGCCCAGAACAAATGAATCCACAGTGAGTGGTTGGTGGTTTATGAGGGATTGGCAAAGTAGTAATGGAATATTTGCCTAATTTGTATGGAGTTTTGGGAGACCTTTTTTTAGACACTACATCTAGGGTTTCACAGTGTGATAGACAAGCAATCTTAAACCATGCCCTGGGGACATGGTTTTAGTGTCTGACCAAAGAACCAAACCAAAGGGGCTTGTGAGGCAGCATATAATGGGCTGTCCCTTTGCTGAGTTAAGCTTTGAGTATGCAATAATAGAGTGGGTGAATAGCTCCTGGGCAAGAAACTGTGGGAGGCCTGTGGGGTGGGTTGGGGCTGGGGTAGGATCTGCAATCTAAAGGAACCTTAGAGCAACTGCCTTGTAGTTACATATTTGGACATCAGG
This sequence comes from Lophiomys imhausi, assembly GCA_907164525.1. Classification (NCBI taxonomy): domain Eukaryota; kingdom Metazoa; phylum Chordata; class Mammalia; order Rodentia; family Muridae; genus Lophiomys; species Lophiomys imhausi. The sequence continues at coordinate 855,119 of CAJQZJ010033534.1, read as the reverse complement.
GAGATCACAGAAGCTGTTGATACCTGACAACTTGTGGGATTTAAGTCTCTCCCCTATACCAGTTACTTCAGTTTGCAGCCTGATCTATGGGAGGTATAGTAACTGTGGGAAGTCAGTGCTTCCCAGTTTGTTGACCTGCAAAACTTGGTTTAAGCTAGTCTCAATGGGAGGTCTCTGTAGGTGAGAAGATGTTTACAGCCAGAGACTGTAGGAGGAGGTAGCTGCAGTCCAAGCTCTCTATACACTCTGTCAACATTTACACCATGGCAGAAAGGCTTGCCTTCTAACATGAGTCTGAGTCCTTGTCAATAAGACACTCACTCAATACTTCATCTGCTCCCCATAAGCATCAGAATTCTTAGCCTGTAAGCCAGTGGATCTCAACCTTCCAAATGTTGTTACCCTTTAATATAGTTCATCATGTTGTGCTGATCTCCAGCCATACATTTATTTTCATTGCTGCCACATAATTGGCTACTGCTATGGCTCATTATGTAAATATGTTTCTGATGGTCTTAAATGGCCCTATGAAAGGGTCATTTGAACCCCAAAGTCTTGATTTCTGCTACTCTAAGCCATCTCTCCAGCTACTATTAACCCTCCACTGCCCTGGAAAAGGTCTCCATACATAGCCCAACCAACCAGGAACTCACTGTGTAGCCTAGGGTTGCCTTGAACTCACTATCCTCCTTCCTCAGAAACTGCCTAAGAAACAGAATAAAACTGAAAAAGAACACTTTAACAGCTGCATTACAATAAAGTAAACCAATAACACCTCTGTAACTGTGAACACTGTACACACTCAATGAGAAGTCAATACTGTTATCTATTTTACAATTGAGGGAAAGTACACCCCTTGTCTGATGTTGGACTCCCAGGAAAAAGTGCTTTTTCTGTATACAAAGATAGGTTTAGGAACTAGACTGGATGAATGGAATGTGAAGTGGTAAATGTTTTAAAAAATAATGGTGCATTCTGCAAAACTTGGTTTAAGCTAGTCTTAATGGGAGGTCTCTGTAAGTGAGAAGATGTTTACAGCCAGAGACTGTAGGAGAAGGTAGCTGCAGTCCAAGCTCTCTATACACTCTGTCAACATTGAAATCATCCAATCCAGGCCAAATTAAGTTATATAAAGGCAGGTTTATTGGATAGCCAAGGGAAAGAGAAACATCATGTGCATGCAGAAAGAGGGAGAGGGAGAGAGAAGGAGAGGGAGAGGGAGAGGGAGAGAGAGGGAGAGAGAGAGAGGAAAGGGACAGAGATGGGATGGAGGAGGAGGCAGAGAGAGGAGAGAAATAGAGATGAAGGGAAGAGCCAGAGGGGGAAAGGAATTGAGATAGAGAGAGAAAGCGAGAGGGAGATAGCCCCCCAAGCTGTCTGGGTTATATAGGTAAGATCTTCTGGGGGTGGGGCATGCCCTGTAACAGGTAGAAGCTGAGGCATTCTGGGAGAACCTGGAGATCATGTAGATCTAACAGTAAACATATTCTATGTCTGTGATTCCTCACATTTCTTGCCAGGGGCCCACATTCCTTGGTCCAAACTTCAGTCCTGTGCTTCAGAAACAATGGAAGCAATTGTTCTTGAAAGCTCCTTCCTGCAACACACACCTACCTCTTCAACAAAAATTGACATTATTTGACCAGTCAGTAGGGTACAACTTGACAAAGCAAAGCCCTTGCATCTGGCTTATGAAGGGGGGTTAATGCCCACACTGTTCACTGGGCTCACAGGAGAGCACAGCACCCCTTGTGGCTGCTGGTGAGAGGGAGGGAGGGAGGGAAGAAGAGAGAGAGAATTGTCAATCAAGGTCTTCCTTCAATCCACCAGGACTTTGTGGTCACCCTGGGTTACATGAAACCCTCTTCCAAACAACAACAACAACAACAAAAAACAATGAGAAACTCCATCTGGAGAAAACTGTGAGGACCTGGGACTCAGAAGAAAATCTGGTGCAGTGCATGGACGTAGTGTATATGATCCCCTTTTGTCTTACATGTGGGTGGTAGCTTTTAATCATTAGATTAATATGTTTAATTTGAAGTACCCATAAAAGCCAGATACTGGAAAAGTTATCATTAAAGGGGAAGTGAAAAGAAGCCTTTAAAGTTAAGTGGGAAGGCATAGCAAATATGCTGTGAAGAGGGGTGGGGAGGATCCTGCAGGTGAAAGAGGGTTGGGAAGAGTTAACCCAAACTAAGCATGTAGGTAAGAGTCTTATGGAAACATACTGTTTTAAATCATTGTAAAAGAGATTGATGGACTGGAGAAATCATATGTTTTAAGTCATTGTAAAAGAGTTTGAGGAACTGGATAAACTACTCATGGAGTAAAAGAAGCTGTCTGTCGCTGAATGTGATGACTTGACTTTGATCTTGGGAACTGTCCTGTTGGAAGAAAAGACCTCCAGGAAATGATCCTCCAACTTCTACACATGTTCTATTATGTGTCACCAAGTCTGATGACTTGAGATGAATCCATGCAACCCTAAACAAAAAACATAGAGGTGGAACTTTGCATGGTGGGTAATACTCCTCCCAGAAGACTAAGGTGATTACAGAAAAGTCCCAATAACATTGTGAGTCGGCCGTATGAGGTATTACAGGCTGCTGCCAGTGCCCTTGTTTGCACATAAGCATTAGATTGTAAGACTACTCTGAAAAGACCATACACTTGAGATACAGGACAAAGAAGTCACTGTCTAACTGAGCTGCCTAGCTTTCACAGTGCCAGAAATTTCTATGCAAGCTACTGAAAGAAGAAAATAGGCAATGATTCTATCCTTCTGTTGGCCCTGAAAGTTATAATGTGTAGACACTGACAAAGGGACATGCTCACAACCCTGACTTCTTCACACAAGCCCAGATTCAGATTCATACTACAACAAACAGAGGATGGAAGACACATGGAGCATGTACTATGGAATTCAAATCTGGACTTACTCTTGCTCCTGGTTAAATAACTTCAAGGGAAGCACTTTTATTTCTTCCCTTAATGAAACACAGAAGCATTGTTGGTGACTTGGAGTTAATCACTGATGTCTATTGTCCACACAATTGTCACTAGGAGAGAACCTCTATTGTTGTTTTATTAAAATGACATGGTGTTAAGCTGCCTTATAAATATTACATTTATACCCATACTTTAGGGCAACTATCACGCTTTGTTGAAGACGCTTCTTTATGCAATGGGATACAGTGAATGCAGAGACTCATAACTGACCAAGGTACAGAGAATGCATAACTGTGACATGCTCAGACCTCAACGGGACATCTGTATCACACTGGCAAAAGCTCAGAGACTACTTTGGAGTTGTAGGTGAATGCCGGGAAATGGACCACATTCATTAAGTCACTACCAATGTAATTACCTACACAATACATCCATACAACTGGATCATCCCCATTTCATCATGCACAGGAAGGGGGTCATAAGGTCCAGCCATCAGTGAAGGACTATGGTAAATAATGGGTGTTGAGTGAGAGGCTGTCATTAAATTAAATGATAAGAAAATACAGGTAAGTAACCACACTTTAACTTTATTGATGTACTAAGAACACCATGGCTGTTTGGGTCTTGTTTTTATACATGTATGAGCAACTTAAGTGGGTAAATGTCTACAAGGCTGGGTTTTGACTTGCCATATTCAGTAAAATTCATTGATGCCTAGTAGGTCCAAAGAAAACTCCAGTTAACAAAACTTTAATAGGCGCAGAATTGTTCAACCTAGGCTATTGGAAGATTTCTGGAGGGTACATAGAAGCGAGCGTTCCTTAGAAAGTCTTAAAACTGTGCTTTTTCGCTTCCAAAAGTAGTCATTTTCCCTTATGACCAGCATGGTGGGCAAATGCATACCTGTGGTGTCTGTTAGCATACCAAAGCTCATGCTGGACTCCAGGGTCTCTCAGTATCACAAGTGCCTTTTACACATTCCAAAGTCCATGCTAGTGTCTTAGTCCTTCTCACCTTCTCTCCCACCCTAAATTCCCTCAACTCATTGGCTTTCCTCCCCCAGCTACTCATTCCCCTGATAACCCTGTTATTTTTCATTCTCATTCTCTCTCTCTCTCTCTCTCTCTCTCTCTCTCTCTCTCTCTGTGTGTGTGTGTGTGTGTGTGTGTGTGTGTGTGTTTGTCTTGCTCTTTTTCCCTCTATTGCCCTATGTTCTTCTCCATTTCTGTCTCCCCACAACTCTCTCCCTCTCTTTGTCTCTCTTCTCTGCTCCTGCTTCTCTCATGGCCAGGTCCAGTCTGTGGATAAATCTTTGCAAATGAGTGAAGGACATGAAAATACATTTTTTACCATGACAATGATCAGCAAAAATGACTTCATCTATGGAGGAGTCCAATCATTATGTAGATAGGGTGGCCCATTCTGTGGACAGTCAGCCTCTTTCCCCAGTCATTCCTCTCATAGTAAAATGGCCCAAGAACAAAGTAGCCAGTGTAGCAGAGATAGGGATTATATATGAACCTGACAACATGGAATTCCACTCATCAAAGCTTACCTGGCTATAACTGCTGCTCAGTGCCAGATCTGCACACAGCAAAGACCAACACTGAGACCAAGATATGGCACATTTTCCAGAGTCAACAGCCACAGTGTCCTGTTGTCAGTTTGACTACATTCTGTCCCAGCATGACAACAAGTGATGTGGTGGAATAATCCTGATTCCATGAGAGTCCTGGATGGTTGTGTGGCCGCATAAGACAGTTACCATGCCAGATTCTTTACTTGTCTCTATAGCGCTTCAAAAACATCTCTCTTTAGTTGGGGCTGATCCAGCATGACTAATATAGCACACATGGCTGGAAAGACAAAAGTCAACTGTGGGGGCATTTGTTGCTGTCCCAGAGGACTCACATGATTGCTAATAATCCTCTTAATCTGAGTTTCAGATGGAACCTTATGGCTCATTCTGGCCTCTGTGTTAACTGGATGAATGTGGTACACAGACATTTAGCAGACAAAACACATATTGGTATAAATAAAGGAAATAAGTCTCAAAAAACAAATGAAATAAATGCATACTCAATGACAACCGAACCTTTAAAAAGTTCCAACATGTTTTGAAGGTCATTATCTCTGCTGTGTAGTTATCACTGATGCTGTATTTCAAGAAAACCAGAGGCAAATAGCTCTGGGTTTCCCCTATTTTCTTTATACACTAATAATTATTGTTCTCATTTTCTGAGATGCCTTACAGCAACACAGTTGTGTTTCTCATTTTTTTCTGCATGACCATTTTATGTACATGTATGTACAAAGTAACATATTTTATTTTATTTATTTATTTTTAAGGTTTATTTATTATGTGTTCTGCCTGCATTTATGCTGGTAAGTCAGAAGAGGGCACCAGATCTCAATATAGATGGTTGTGAGCTACCATGTGGTTGCTGGGAATTGAACTCAGGACCTTTGGAAGAGCAGCCAGTGCTCTTAACCACTGAGTCATCTCTCCAGCCCCCAAAGTAACATATTTTAGTGGTAGCTAAATATATGACCTCAAGGATATAGTATGGACAGATTTTCCACAATGAAGTGAGCATCATGGACTATGACAAGCACCCACTTCTGAGGTACCATCTCTATGCGTATTCCTAGCTGGCTTAAGTCTAGTTAGTCCAAGCCACCTTACAACTTACAGAGATCAGTCTCTGCCTGTGAGTTCTCAGGTTATAGGACTGAGAAACCACAACTGACTAAAGAAGTGGCATAAGAGTAAAGAGTTGGAACTTTCTACTTTATTCATAGAAAGAGTCATTTCACTCAACAGGGGCTTAAAAAGAGCAGGCAGTATATACAGTATATAACCTCAGCAATTAAAACAATAAGACATATAAAATAATGAACAAATATCAAAGCCTGAAATGAAAACAATAAAACCAAACCCAGAAAGCAAACAAAACCCAAGCCAAAACCAACCAAAACAAACAAACAACTTAACCTAAAAATACTCTTGTTATAGATCCGACAAATTAACTGAGAGCATCCAGCTTTTCAAAGACATCAATGTTGATTCAGATCCTCTCCATAAAACCTTTCTCAGGATCTCCCATGACAGGCAGACTTTTAAACTGGAGAACACCCAGTCATTTTCCTTGCGAAAGAACAAATGACTAACATGAGGTGTGTGGGAGTGTCATAGACTCTGTAGTGATTTATCTTCAGACACACTTTTGCATGACATTAAGTCTGCTTCGGCACTGCATTAGAGATAGAATCCTATTCACGTGGGAGTGGTATATATGGATAACAGCCTGTTGTTAATACAGTCCTGTCAGATTTCTCTCCACACATGGAGGACTCAGTAAGGACCTGGGGACCTGGACAGTGACCTGGCAGAGTAACTCTTGCTCACCAATATCTCTTCCTCCATGTAGTTGTGCCCCTCACTGGGACCACTGATGGATGTCAGGGTTCTGAGTAAGTCTTGATGACATATACTGCATCTTTTCGGTGGTTTCTTTTCTCTAGGAATAACATGCCAACCGTCGGGTGGATCAGATGGGGATGGATCACCTGCTGATAGTTGAGATTTTTCTCGCTGGTTAGCTCCTAGTTACAAAGAGATGTCTTTTTTTTTTTTTTTTTTTTTGAGAAGTCATTGATGCCAGAGTGGGGAATGTCATGCGTTCAAGTTGTGTGTTTGTTGCTTTCTTCAGCATCACCAGTTCACGCAATTGGTGCTGTCAGAGAAAGAAAGGAAGTCAGACCCAGAAGCAGCCTTGCTGGGCCATGGGATAGACACAGGGAGGATATAGTCCCACATGGAAAACAAATGTCAAGAGAGAAAACCCTCCATGGATGCCATGATTGCAGCAGATAGGGCTCAGTGGTGGCTCACTTATCTGACACCCTTGGTGCTTCTGCTGCAGCAGATGACTCTGCAGGAGGTGAATCCTGTAATGTCCTGCTGGAGCTCATGCTGGAGGTTTTCAGATCTAGAGGAGGAAGGATGCTGGGCACAGGTTAAGTGGGGACTGCCATGTTAGCTAGACTGAATTTTTTTTTCAGCCTATAAAAACTGCTAGATGTTGATCTGGGAAATACAAACTGTGCTGGAGTAGAAAACACTTCTCTCCAATAGTTCAGATACATTATTTTGTAAAAATAGCAGCATCGAAATATGTGAATCGTTGTGCAGTGGGTGTTATGCATGGCCTTGAATAGATGCCAGGTAACTGTGAGCAACCTGGAAAACTAACTGTATGCAGGCCCCCTAGTGGAACCTACCAAAAACTGCAGCGAAGCCTTTGATTATTCCTACAGCACAGAAACCTCTCTAGGTTCATCATATCAAACTCTAAACCTGCTTATTACCAGACAGTCAAGGATACACAGAGAAATCCTGTCTCCAAAAACCTAAAAAAAAACAAACAGACAAACCTTCTCACAGAAAACAGATGCATACTGTAGAGAACTGTGCTGCATGCAAATCTGACCAAGGGTAGGAACTGATCTCTAAAGGTGATGTGTTTATGAAGACAAATAAAGTGGCAGGAATTAATTGCCTTCCACAATTAAAACACTCTCCCAGTTAAGTTTGGAGCTACTGTAGGAAGATTTGCGGGGAGATGTAAGAATCAATGTACTCATACCATACTAAAGAGCTCAGAAGGGAAGAAGCAGAAACAACCCCAGAAAGACTATGGATAAAAATATGTATTTTCCCAGACACACATTTCCATTAACTGAGTCAGCCCAATACTCTAAAGTGTTCTTTCCCTGACTGTGGCATAAAAGCCATTCAGATGGCTAGAAACCCAAATAGGACAGAGCTCCAGGCACAGGGGAACCCTTTGGCTGCACCCCCTCCTCCTCACCTGGGATCTTACCTCATCTAGGAGACAGTGAAGTGATGCTGCAGCGATTCTGCCAAGTCCTTTTGTTCGCTGACCAGATCCCTCTGCCTTAGCAGGTATTGCAACCTTTCTTCCAGTCTTTCCTGTTTCTGTTCATTAGAAGAAATCCTGCCATTCAGAATCTCTCAGAGAATAAAATCCAAGGCAAGCATCAAGGCCAACCTAAGGTTAACTGAGCAATAGTTAGGCAAAGTTGCAACGAAATTGGTAGTAGGCAATGAGAATGAGAATACAGCATGGTGTTGAGAAGACACTGTGAGCCACTGGAGATCAATGTCCAGCTAGTGGACAGTAACCATTCACCAAGAGGAGAGAAGAGACACAAACCTTCAGAAAACCTTTTCTATTTCAGACATCTTGATGGGCCTCAGGATCCTCCTCCTCAACATCATTTACTTCATTCCTTTGGTTTCCTCCAAAGAATTTCTTTGCAGATAAATATTTTTGCTTCTATATACACCTGAAAGACTTTCTGTTTACAGCAATGTTTGCAGCCTTTTATTTTAGTGAGCTGTGTGGATATGCAGAAAGATGGGCTGCTACATGTGATATTGGACTAATAGGGATTAAACAGAGGAGGGACAGTACTTTCTCATTAATATGGATCTCCATAGTGTTGAAGATGTTCTGTGAGCAAGGGAACATACATCTTAGGGGCTCAGAAACACATTCTAAAGCCCACAAAGATACACACGATCTCAACACAAATACAAACTCACACATACAAATATCACAGACACATACAAACATGCACACAGTCTTCACAGCTCCAACCCTACCATCAACAGTAGATAATAATAGGAAATAGCAGTCATTGGTTATTGGTATCTTTCAATATCAATAGTCTCAGTTTCCAATAGAAAGACACAGAGTACCAGAATTGATGTGAAAACAGGATTCATTTTTCAGTTACATAACATTTTTCAGTTACATACAAATAGCAAGGGCATACATTACCTCAGGGTAAAAGGTTGGAAAAAGTTATTCCAAGAAAATAAACCTAAGAAGCAAGCCGGTGTAGCCATTTTAATACATAAGAAAATAGGCTTCAAAGCAAAATTAATCAAAAGAGAGATTGCCCTCTATATGAATCAAAGGAAAACTCCACCACAATGACATTTAAGTTCTTAAAATCTATGACACAAATACAAGGGCACCCACTTTTTTGAAAAAAGAAACACTACCACAAATTAAAACACATATTGACCATCACATACTGACAGTGGGAGACTTTAATATCCCAATATCACCAATGTACAGGTCACCCAGACAAAAACTAAATGAAGAAATGTTGGAGATACATGAAACTATAAACTAAATAAACCTAACAGATACTTACAAAACATTCCACTAAAACACAAAATAATATATCTTTTTCTCATCACTTCAAGGAACTTTCTCCAAAATTGGCCACATACTCAGACATAACACAAGTCACCCAAGAGTAGACCACAAGAAATAATCAAACTGTGGGATGAAATCTTAAAAATACAAACAAAACATCCATAAAATATAAAATGAAGAGTTGGTTCTTTAAGAAAATCAGTAAGATAGACAAACCATTATCAAATTTAACTAAAAGTCACAGAGAATATCTGAATTAATTAAATGAGAAACAAAAGTGGGGGTATGACAACAGACACAGAGGAAATCCAGAGAATCAGAAGGATATACTTTACAACTCTGTACTCCACCAAACTGGAAAATATTTTTAAAATGGATAATTTCCTCAATGTTACTCAATGATCTCAATTAAACTTACTAAAGTTAAATCAAGATCAGATGAACAAGTTAAATAAATTTATAACACTTGGTGAAATGAAGCAGTTATTAAAATTGTTCCAACCAAAATATGCTCAGGGCCAGACAGTTTTAGACTTCTACCAGAGTTTGAAAAAAGAGCTTACACCAATACTCCTCAAATTGGTCCACAAAATAGAAACAGAAGAGACACTGTCCAATTTATTTTATGAGGCCACAGTTACCTTGACATCCTAACCACATACAGACTCAAGAAAAAAATTACAGACCAGTTTCACTTATGAAAAGACACTCAATAAAATACTTGAAACCAAATCCAAGAACACATCAAAAAAATGATGTATCATGACCAAGTAAATGTCAAGCCAGAGATACAGGAAATATTTCACATATTAAAATCAGTAAATGTAAACTACAACATAAATAAATTGAAAGAAAAACACACACTATCATTCCATTAGATGCCAAAAAGTTCTTTGACAAAAACCTAATACTCCTTCATGATAAAAGTCCTGGAGAGATTAGGCGTACAAGAGACCTACCTCAACCTAATAAAGACATTTTAATCAAGCCTGTAGCCAACAGTAAAGGGAAACTCAAAACAATTCCACTAAAATCAGGAACAAGAAAAGGTTGTTCGCTATCTCCAAATGTATTCAATATAGAACCTGAAGCTTAGCTAGAGCAGTAAGACAACTGGAGAAGCTAAAGAAGATACAAATTGGAGGAGAAGTCAAAACAACCTTCTCTGCAGATAATATGACAGTAAACATAAGTAACAAAAAGTTCACCAAAGAACTACCACATATCAGAATCACTTTTAGCAAAATGTCTGGATACAAGAGTATGTCAAAAAATCATTAGTACACTCATATACAAATGACAGACTGACAAAAAATCAGAGAAACAATACCCTTTACTACAGCCACAAATAATATAAAATATCTTGAGGTAACTTTAACAAAGTGAAGTACTTGCATGATAAAAACTTCAAGTCTTTGAAGAATGAAATTGAAGAAGATATCAGAAGGTGAAAAGATCTCCCATGACCATGATTCATTTCACACTCAAAATGATTGATTACACACTAAAAATGCTATCTTACCAAAAGCTATCTACAGATTCAAAAGTAATTCCCATCAAAATTACAACACAATTCTTTACAGACCTTGAAAGAACAATTCGCAACTGCATATGGAAAATCAAAAAAGCTAGGATATCTCAAACAACCCTGAACAATAACAGAACTGCTATAGGTATCACCAATCTTGATATCAAGTTGTACTACAGAGCTACAGTAAGAAATTGCATGATATTGGCATAAAAACAGACACACTGATCAATGGAGTTGTATCAAAACCCAGGCATCAATGCACACACTCATGAACACTTGGTCTTTGACAAAGGAACCAGAAAGACAGAATGGAAAATAGAAATCATGTTCAGCAAATATAGCTGGTCAAACTGAGCGTCTGCATATTGAAGAATGCAAATAGATTAATATTTATCACCTCATACAAAAATCAAGTCCTAGTCAATCAAAGACTTCAAAATAAAACTAGCACAATGAAGTTGATGGGAGAAAATATGGGGAACAGCCTTGAACACATTGGCTCAGGAGATGAATTTCTGAATAGAACACTGATAGCATAGGCACTAAGTAAAACTTAATTAATGGGACCTTATAAAGCTGAAAATCTCTGTAAGACACAGGAAGGATACCATCAATAACACAAAATGGCCGCCTAAGGAATGGGAAAAGATTTTCACCAAATCCATATCTGATAGAGGGCTAATATCTGAAATATACAAAGAACTCAAGAAAGTAGACCTCAAGAAATCAAATAATCTCTAAACAGAATCTTCTAGAGAGGAATCTTAAATGGCCAAGAAACACTTAAAGAAATGTTTATCATCCTTACACATCAGAGAAGTAAAAATCAAAACTACTTAGAGATTCCATCTTCTACCTGTCAGAATGGCTAACATCAATAACACACTTGATATCTCATGCTGGCAAGGATGTGGAACAAGGGGAAGACTCCTTCATGCAAAACTGAGTTGGAGTGCAAAACTGTACAGCCACTATGGGAATACAAATGGTGGTTCCTCAGAAAATTGGGGATTGATCTACCTCAAGATTCAGCCACACCACTCCTGGACATGCACCCAAAAGATGGTCTATCCTATCACAAGGATACTTGCTCAACTATGCTCATTTTGGCTTAATTCATAAGACCGAGAAACTGGAAACAGCCTAGATGTCCTCAACTGAACAATGGATAAAGAAAATATGGTACATTTACAAAATGGAATATTCCTCAGGTGTTTAAAAAAATGACATCCAATTACCATCACAAGAAAATGGATAGAACAAGAACAAAATCATCATGATTGAGGTAATTCAGACCCAGAAAGATAAACAATGGTATGTACTCACTTATAAGGGGATATTAATTGGAAAGTAATGGATAACCATGATACAATCCACAGACCCGGAGAGGCTAGGTAAAATGGAGGGGTCAATGGGGCATGTATGGATCTCCCTTCGAAGGGGAAATTAGAATAGATATTGCAGGTGGACTTGAATTGGGTGGGAACTGGAGTGGGAAGGATCATGTCTGTATGTGTTGGGTAAGAGATGCAGGGAGAGAGTGAGGTGAATTGTGTGCTTTTACATGGCATTATAGAAAGCTAGTGCAGAGAAAACTTCCTCAAATCTATGTGGGTGATCCTACTGAGGTCTTGTAGGATCTTAATGGAGGAAACGGAGTCAAAACTATCTTTTTTAGCCAGGCAAGGCTTCCAGTGTTGAGACTGGATTGTATTTGGTTGAATTGTTGGCTGAGGGGTCCCATGGAGATCCTAAACAGCCCAGGCTGATGCTGGGACAGAATGTCGGTCTCTGAAAACTGACAGTAGGATGCCATTGCTCAGGACAATATCCACACAGGTCATTGAACCTAGAGAGGCCAAGCTGGTGCCTTCAAGGAGCCTTCACTCCTATGTTCTAGACACTTTAGCATGGGAAAGTCCTCTGCAGACTATGGAAAGAGAAACATGGACATCAACAGTCATAAATCGCTGAACCTACTATCTCTTCTGCCTGCAAGATATGCTGGGGCAATATTGGCAGAGAACTTGGAGTAGCCAACCAATGTCTGGTTTATATTGTGTCCCATCCCAGAAGAGAAAGTCCATGCCCTACACTGCCAGGATGGTTAGAATCCAGAGACCAAAGAGCCCAGAGACCTAGGGTAGAGTCAAACATGACTGGGAAAAAAAATCAATGAAATGATGCCTAATAATATTCAGCCACTCATACATCAGTGCTCACCCAATTATCATCAGAGACGTTTCTTCTGACAGCAGATCAGGGGGAGTGCAGAAACTCATAGCTAAACATTATGCAGAGAGTGAGAGAGTGAGAGAAAGAGAGAGAGTCTAAATTGGAGTTCTCTGTCAGATGGGATGTTGGTGGACTGCTTGATAAATGGTTACATGTGTATATGTGTGTGTGTATGTGTGTGTGTGTGTGTGTGTGTGTGTGTGTGTGTGTGTGTGTGTGT
>CAJQZJ010033534.1:830904-841914 GCA_907164525.1 Lophiomys imhausi | reverse complement strand
GTGTGTGTGTGTGTGTGTGTGTGTGTGTGTGTGTGTGTGTGTGTGTGATTAGGAGTAGTGGGCAGCCTGTCCCCACTATCTCAGCCTACCTGCATCTGCCTGTCCCACAGGTCATACATCATCTTGCCAGCCTCTTTACAGAGCTTCTTTGCCTCCTCACAGGACTCTTGTAGCACAGTCTGCTCCCTCCAAAGCTTTCTATTGTCTTGTCTCAACACATTCACTTTTGTCTTTAGCTGTGTCCACTCATTGAGAAGGCTGCTGTGCAGGATGCTGAGCAACCAAAAAAGAAAATGGTGAGCTCTAACCAATCTCCATCTGCCATCCCCAGGTCCAAGTACCACCGTCCTTGCAAGATCCCTGTTCCCCAGAGATCCACATACTGGAGCCCACAGTAGCCATATCAGCATCAGATAGAGGCAGGTAAAAGTCAGAAAACAGAAATTCCAGAAAGACTCAAACTGGTTCTGAAACCATGATGCCAAAAGGGATCTAAGTACATAAAAGAAGAGGATCCAGCCTCTAACTGTGCTTAACTTCCTTGGTATTGGAAAAACATCAGCAGGTAGAGGGCAAACATTCTGAGTGAGGACAGAATATCCAACAAGAATATAGTCCATCTAAAGTTTCCATGGAAACCAGCTCTGTGAGGCTGCTGACATGACACCTGAGCCCCATGGATGTCTAACACCAATATAGGGGTACAAATAATTTCTTTATCTAGAGGCTCCAGAGGCTGGCAGGAAATGCTAGCAAGGACTCTCAGACTATTCACTCTTAGCAAAACTGATCCAAGAGGACCAAGTCCAAGAGCCACAAGACAGGATGCTTGCTGAGAGGCAGACAGGCTAGAATAAGAATCTTCACTTTGGTTCAAAGACAAAAAGTGGTACAAATCAGTTCCTCCCCAGTACTAGGGTTTCAAGTCAGACACTCACCTGCAGGAGATAGTTTCCTCAATCAGCTCCTTGCATTTGTCCAAGGCCTCATTCATCTCTTTGGGAAATTTCCGCAGGTCTGGCATCACCTTTTTATGGTCCATATTCACCACCTCCAGCGCAAAATTCAGCCTGTGATAGGGTGTGAACCCAGGAACAAAGTACCCCATGAACACAGGCTTCAATTCACAAGAATTCAGGCTGTGCCCTGAGCTACCCCAGCACAGTCAATGTCACATTATGGAACCTATGAACTAGGACATCCTGGTGCTTTTAAACTTGCTATCCTGGCCCTGGATGGGTAGATGCAAGGGGACCAAGGGGAGCAGTCAGGGCTGTATGAGCTTCATATGTGGGCCTGGAGGAATAGACAAGGTCTCTTAAAAGTTCCCAGAAGCCTGAGCCCCAAGTATGGGCCCAACAGAAACCAGTAATGATTCTCCTGTATTCAGAACAGGAATTAATGATCCTGAGTTCCTATTGCTACACAGATGCAGAGGACACAATAGGTATTTTAAGGAAGAAAATCCACTTCAGGATAGATTTATAAAACCTCTAAGGCTATTCCAATGCGCTGCAAAGGGAGCACCCAGGCCAAGAACCCTGGTGCTCACAGTGCAGTTCCCTGACCTTAGTACTGGCATCACCTGGAAACTGTGAGGCTTTGCCACAGGTCCTCAAATCCCAGGAACTGGACACACACACACACACACACACACACACACACACACACACACACACACAAAACAGTTAGGGTGTCACATAATGCAGGGAGGAGGCATTGTCGCAGTAAATGAAATAACACCAGAGAGGAGTAGTGATAAGGTCCACTCTTCCAGTCACACACTCAGAGGCACCAAATGGGACTAATTCCCTCCATCTCCTTCCAAGTGCCACCAGCACCCAAGCACTGCTGATCCAATACAAAAACTCACCTTAAACACACAGCACTTAGCATCTCCCACAAACCAACACCTGCCAAGCCCTCTTGAAATGCACAGTGAGAGGTCACATAGCATTGCTCCTATGCCCAAATTGTGACTCAAGCCATGGGCTCTGCTTTCATTTGGAGGTAGAACAGCCAGTGTCTGCATCTCCTAGCTATGCCACAAGTTCTGCCCCTCAGATGCACTCAAGAAAAATAGTTTGGGTACGAAGAAACACTGGAGGTGCAGCCTCCAGTAACCTAAGAAATACTGGGTTTGACAGTGTGAGGTGAGCCTGGCATGGTGGTGCACGCCTTTAATCCCAGCACTCGGGAGGCAGAGGCAGGTGGATCTCTGCTAGTTCAAGTCCAGCCTGGTCTACAAAATGAGTCCAGGACAGCCAGGGGTACATGGAGAAACTCTGTCTCAAAAAACCAAAAAGAAAAAGAAAAACAAGACAATGTGGGGTCAAGACAGAGAACTTGACATAACAGTCACCCGTTGTTCAAGTCATTGTTGGTAGAATGGGCCAGGATCCCATGCAGTTCATTTC
This sequence comes from Lophiomys imhausi, assembly GCA_907164525.1. Classification (NCBI taxonomy): domain Eukaryota; kingdom Metazoa; phylum Chordata; class Mammalia; order Rodentia; family Muridae; genus Lophiomys; species Lophiomys imhausi. Next base: position 839,497 of record CAJQZJ010033534.1, on the reverse strand, counting down.
TCTCATCTGTAGTCATCTCTAGCAGATGGGTCAGTTGTCCTTCCTTGTTCATTGTTCCTGATCAGTGAGGAAGGAGTGTAGGGATGATGCTTCCTCAGTGGTCCCTGTAGGTCCATAAACACAGGTGAATTTGTACACTTGAATGGAATAGGGTCAGGAGAGATAATACTGAATCCCAAGAAAAGTTCATGAGGAACAGGGAATGCATGGAACCAAATGAACCCATAAGATCAGGGCAGCTCTCCTCAAGCTGGGGCCTATAAGTTGCGTTCCTGTTCCCAATCACCATGACTATACATCTGCCTCACTCACTAATGCAGTCCCAATGGCCCTGGAATGGCCCATGTTGGTTTTGAAATGTCAGCTCGTATCTGATATGATGCAGGTAAGTCCTGAGGTCCCTAGTACGTAGCACCACATAGGTCTGATCACCTGTGTCGAGGACCAAAGCAACTGCACATCTGAGACCTTTCAGAGATGGGGAGTTTCTCTCCCTTGTATTCAGATCAGATATCCATGGGACCTTAAAGAATCCACTGAGATTGAAGTGCAACCTGATAGAGACACCTCATTAGTCACTCTTGCTAGCCCCCTTTGCCATTCAGAACGAAATTAAGGAGGTCCCAGCACGGCAGCTGCAACTTAGTAATCCCTTGCCCTCTTCTAAACCAATCATCAAAAGTCATTGACTTGGGATCTGCTTTGTAACAATCCAGAGAAGTAATATGGTCACACTGCTTCAAAGTGGAACCCAGCTACTCTACTCCATTCTGGAAGGTCCAGCTCAAGATACACCTCCTTGGAGATCTTTCTCCATCAATTAATGTGCTCAATCTCACCAACACATCTATTGGTGAACCCAATAAGCACTTAAGGAATGCCCCCAAAGCAGTTGGTGTTGCCACAATACTGACATAGAGGATGCTAAGGGATCTCTAGGATACAGTAGAATGTCCAGAGAAGGGGCTGTTAGTTATCATCATCTATCTGATAACTACCTCTTCCCTAATTCACCAAAGCCAAGCTGTCCTTTCCAGAAGCCTTCCCTGAGACACATGGGAAATGCTTCAACAATTCCTCCTTCCAACCCTCTGATTTATCAGAATCTGTTTACTGCATCATCCTGTGGGGAACTGAAGGCTCACTTTTTTCCAAACACTGCCAAGGGATGGCTCTACTGTTCCTTAAGGTCTCTAATCAATAAGATGAGAAATAAATGATGATGAGAAATTAGGTCAGCATGATGGGGAAAGAAAATATGTTCCATAAAGTACACAAGCATATCAGGGAAGATCCACAGGGATGTTACAACATATGGGGGTTAAGGGGAATTGTGGGAGGTCCTGTCAGAACAATGATAACCCACATAGGTAATGATGACATTTTCTCAAAAGCTTCAACATAATACATTCCACCATCATAATATTAGCAACGGTGTGATCAACTGTGAAAGGTCAAGCTGGAAATATGTAAGGACTGGGACTCCCCAGATGAGCCCTCAGACACCAAGAACCAATGCATGCAGAAAGAGGGATGCCTTAATCTAGCACTCGAGTTTAAGGAAAGATGACCGCCTAGTGAGTGGGCAGAAAATCAGAAACCTTCACGGTCATTGGTAGCAGCAATACTTGGTGGCTCCTGCTCTGGCAGTGGCCATGATGTAAACCCAGAGAAATCCAGTGCATGTGAACTGTAGAGCTGGTACTGAAGCTTCATTAGTCCCTCTGTGCCTGCTTAACACTCAGGGTGAAAGCAGAGGGCCGCCAGCACAATAGCTACAGCCTTAACCATTCCTGACTCTACCAAACAAACCAGCCTTCAGGAATCTTTGACTCTGTGTCTGTTCTTTAGAAGCCCAGAGAAGTAGGATAAGCCCATTCCTCCCAGAAGCTCCAAGCTCATGATCCCCATTCCTCAAAGGCCCAGCTAACGCCTTCCTCCTTCAGGAAGCTCCTCATTCCCTGGTCAGGACTCACTGTGCCGTCTCCAGGACCATTTATTTCTTGATGTTTTACACTGAAGCGGAAGGGAAGCTTCCTTCTGCCTTTCTCTGGTCTCCTCATGATTTCCATTCTGTCTCCTAAGAAACCTGATCAGTCTTGCCAACATGTTCACCCTTGAAACCTGTAGGCACTGAAAAAATGCTCCAAAGGCACTTGGTGTTGGCACAAAACTAGTGACATCATATAGAATGCCAGGGATCTCCAGGAAACAATAGAATGCCCAGGGAGCGGTCTGCTGATGTCACAACTACCTCAACCCAAAGGGACCTAAATCCCAGGTGCTAGTTCCAAGAATCTCTCTGAGGTTACAGGGGAAGCCCTTCCTTTGGAAGGAATCCTCTTCCAAAGCTAGAAGTTTATTTCTCTACCTCATTCGAAGCTTTTTATCTGTGGGAAGTTGAAGGCTTACTTTCAAAACCCTGTTCAGGAACGGCTTTTCCCCTCCTTAAGATCCATGTTCAGGAAGGTTAGAAATAAAGGCTGCTGAGAAATGAGGTAAGGAAGATGATGAGGAGCAAAGATTATTCCCTGAAATCAACCAGCACCTGGGAAGATACTTGAACTTTTAGAGATTGGTTCAAAACAAAGAGAACTCACATTGATAGTACATGTGATACATAGTATACACCTTTGGGAGATTGGTTAAGTCGTTGGAGAATGAGCTAATGCAGCTGTCAACTTTTATTAAATATTATTCAGTGATGTGACCTAACCACTATAGTCATTTATGCTACATACACGTTTATCATCTTAAAAGCCATCAGAGACCTCATATCACTTACAGCCATCCCAACAGAATTATCTGTCCAGGGTTTCTTTGACTGTGGGAGAGGGGCATTCAGCGATTTATGAGCCTTTACCATTAAGTCTGTGCAAATTCTCCCTGCTTGATGCTAGCAGCTCTCACCCCTGGCTACACTTGAGACATACTTCCAGAAAGAGATACCTCACAGCCCTCTGTAACTCCAACTACAGTGGATATTATATTCTTTTCTGGCTTCTTTGGGTAGTGCAAACATGTGCTGCAAAGATATACATCTAGGCACATAAAATAAAAATGAAGAAAGTTTTTAAATGTCTTGAGTATTATACCTTTACTGATAGCTTCACAAAGTATTCTCATATGTAGATTCAAGTATTATACATTTTCTAGTAATATCCTTGATGTTGATGTTTGAGACAGGGTCTTTTTACACAGTCCCAGCTGACTTGGAACTGATTATGTAGATCATGTTTACCTACAGAAGTCTAAGTTCCTCTGCATCTCTTGTGTTAGGATTAAAAGCGTGCACTACCACACTCCATATTTTTGGTTAACATCTTTTTGTTTGTTTTTGTTTTGTCTCTTCATTCAGGGTCCTATAGCCATAACTGTCCTAAAATTCACAATGTAGACTCGTCTGACTTTGAACTCACAAAGGTCTGACACCTGAGGGATAGAATTTAAGGTATGTACCACCATGCCTGCAGTAACTTTCTCTTCATTTTTAACGGATGAGAGAGAAGTTATGTTCATAGCCAAGAATTTCATTACTATACAATTAGCCAATTAATCATTTTATTTTCAAATGGACTAACATGAGGGTTCCACTCTCCCTCATTTTCATCACTGTCCCAGAAATTCCTGCACATTTATCTAAGTTCAGGTTGGTCTTCTTATCTTACCCACTAGAATATAACTATATGTTGTACTTTTCTGCTTTGATTGTATTCAGCCCCATTGTGGAGTCTTTTCAGAATACTAAAGATGTAGTGATGCTGCTGCTGACCACGGTGTAGTGGTCTCAGCAACCGAACCAGGTTTCAAGAAGTTTTCAGGTGGGGAGTGGATTCGGCGTGACAGACAACACAACTCAAGAGCAGTTTCAGTGTTGCTGCAAAGTTTTACTTTTTCAAAGCAGAATTTATACAGTAAAATCAGGAAGTGTGATCATAGTTACATAGCCAAAAGCATAAACATTTGTTGCTAAGAAATACCTGTTGATCTTGGAAGGAACATTGAGCTTCTTGGTGGCCCGATTGACTGTGGTCAACGGACCGGACAGTTTCTAACCATTGTGTTTTATTTTGAAATAGACCAGTATTTTAATGTCTTTTTTTTAAATCTCTTTTTACTTTCTCAATTGTTTTTCATAACCATGAACGCTTATTTGCTTTCCCTTTTACACTAGCAAGTATTGGAATGTTTTTTGATAGCTTTAACAATATCTCCTAATGTTTCAGCTTTATTCAATGTCTACCAGGGAGGACGTGATCTCCTAAGTCTTTTCATGAAACCTAAGCTATTCTTTTACCATCATCTGTCATTTTCATAGGAACACCAGGTACATAGAATTTATTTGTTAATGTTTTCCGTTTTCTTTTGTATCTTGGCTGAAATCCTAACTCTTTTTCCTGTAGAAGATAAAGAGCTTCATGTACTAGCATATTAGAATTGTTCTGTATTATTTGTACAAACTGCTGCAGAGGACTATTATCTGCATCTGAATTATTCATAGTTAGTATAATGTTTGGGTTTCCTGAAACATCTAGTCTTTTTTTTTTGTGGGGCTGTTGCCATCTGTTCAGGGGTAGACAGCGTATTTTAAGTTTCTTTTTCAAGTACTGCACTTCTTGGAAATCTTGTATAAGCTATGAGATAAAGTAAGCATCCAAAAGTGAAACCAAGTCCCCAGAACATCCCCAACCTTTCCAGCTCCCCAGGAGACCTGATGATTCGCCCCCACAAATATCCAGGCTTCCGTCCAACATCCCTTTTGGCTAATGGGTCATTCTTTAGGGCCTGGAAAAGCCCAGAAGAACCCCCCAGCCGTACAACACGCATGTTTGTCACACAGCGGTCGTAGCCTGCACTGCTGGTGAGGCGGGTGTGGCAGTTCCCAGTTTTTTGTTTTTTAGACGAATTTCCTCAAGGTCCCTCTGGGTAGCCTTTATGGCCTTGAGGATAATTCTAAAAAGACAAGGAAACACCATGAATACTATGAGTAAAACACAAAAGGCAACTGTAGCAATAAGAATATAATGTCACCAATCAAGGGGATTAAGAGTTGAGAGATTATCATATAGTTCCTGAGCTAAAGTCTCAAAGCCATAATTATTTAACTGTGCCTTGTTAACCTCTGATATATGTTCCTGAAGAGCCTGTAAGTCATAAGTAATATCATTATCTCTCCATATTCCTAAAAGATGAGAATGAGTTTTATTCCAATTTTTTGTGTCATTATATTTAGCAGGAGTGACACAAATATATTTAAAGGAAGCATGATATTTGGTTGCCATACGTACTTTCAAGTTTGCCACATCCTGTCCTAATGATAAAACCACATCCTCTAAGGCATTAAGCTTAGCTTTTAATTTTCTATCTATAATATGTTGTTCAGCCAAAATAAGGGAAACATTTCTATGCATCTCATTTACAAAATTGGCAGTCTGTACATTTTTAACCAAAGCAGCAGTTGATACGGCAAATGAGGTAAGGATAGCAATGAGCGCGGTTATGCCCAATATCAAGGAAGCAACAAAATGCTTAGGGCGTAATAGTTCATTTAATCTCTTTACTTCTAATCCTGTATCTTTATACCATGGTTCCTGGCCTAAATCTACAGGAAGCATAACAAAAGCAGGCCGCTTTACTATCATCATAACATTAAAATCCTTTTGAAGAGAGTTAGAGATACAATTAGTAAGAATGCAAGCTGAACATTTAATATTAAAAGATTTTTTTGAAATTTTACTAATATTAAGGAAGGCATGTCTAGCCATCAGAAGGCCATAAGGATATCCTACACAAGCTGTTGCTGGTAATGCTTCCGAAGCAGTAGCTTTTGGTTTCTTCCATAGGATCATGTCTGCTGCAGCAGGCAGCCTAAACAAATCTGGTTGTATTCTTGTAAAATTTACATTTTCCTTAATCACCCAAACGGGTTCTACAAAGCCAGCAGTAAAATATCTATGAATCTTATTTATGCCTGGCTGATAATTATTAAATCTTTTAGTATTAGTTTTATTTTTAAAGTAATTAGCATAGTCAAAAGTAGGAGAGGAAACAGAGAAATCCCAAATCTGTTCCAAGGTATCTGTAATAGTAAAAGGGATCCCATTTTCCTTGAATCCACAAGTAAGCCAATTAAGTAATTGATTGTCATATATCCATTGATTATCTTGATTCCTATATTTCCTTAGACAATCAGTATAAGGGAGTTTTTCACCCTTTTGTACTGTCTCATTTGTATTATACCAACCCAAAGTCTTAATTTGTAATTTCCAAACTAACCTGTTGGAAGACTTGTTTCCAATAGATTCTGGAGCATCAGTAACAAAGGTTCGATAGGATACTGGTAGGCAGCCAAATACTGAGGAACCTTTTAAACTAAAACAAATGGGGGCAGAGTCTGCCTCTCCCTCATATCTAATTACTGTAGAATGTTGTTCACTCAAGGCAAAGATTGGAGATCCCCCAAGATAATCAGTAACATTAGTCATGACCTTAATATGTTTCTTCTCCTGCCATGTAACAGGATGTAAAAGAGGGGGTTTTGGAATATAAGCCCAAAATAAATCACCTTGTACCGGGGAAGTCGAAAGCAAAAGCAAACATGCAAGGAAAAGATTAATCAAAGTAGGGGGATTCCCCCAGGACCGAACTGATTCATCAGTCTTCAGGGTGAGCAGCTGTAATTGTTTTATTGTCGGAAGCTTCTTGACGGGCCGTTTCTGAGGAACCAAGGAGCAACGCAGGAGCTTCTTTCGAAGCTGCCTCATCCTTTTTTTGTTTCGATTTCTCTGTCGTGCCTGGCCTGATGAGCCGGTCGGGGATCCAGATTGGGGAGTCGGCATCCTGTGGGAAGATACATGTATATCCCCTGCCTGAAGTGATAAGGGGATCTGGACCTTTCCATTCTCCAGTTAGGAGATCCTTCCATCTGACTAACGGTTTTATCTCTCCTAAAGTTGGATGCCAATGTAATTCCATCCTACTTTTACCATTATCATTGACATTCAAATGATTTAATGTAAATAAAGCATGCGTTAAAACATGATGGGGGGTCATGTAATTATGGGCCTCTCTTAACTTAAGAATTTGTATTTTGAGTTCTTGGTTAGCTCTTTCAATGATAGCTTGTCCTTGAGGATTATAGGGAATCCCGGTTACATGAGCTATTCCCCAGCTGAGGCAAAATTGCTGAAAGGCTTTAGATATATAGGTTGGCCCATTATCCGTTTTAATCTTTTTTGGCTTGCCTAAGAAAGTAAATGTAGCTATTAGATGTTGCAGAACATCTTTTAATGCTTCCCCTGTTCTAGCAGAAGCACAAAGGGTATGAGAGCAAGTGTCCATACAAACATGCACAAAGCATAGTTTCCCAAATTCAGGGATATGTGTAACATCCATTTGCCACAAATCAGTGGGTCGTAGGCCACGAGGGTTGACTCCCATCTTTAAACTCTGTTTAGGTGGTGGGCAAATATTGCAAGTTTTTACTATTTGTCTAGCCTGTTCTCTAGTAAGTTTATAAGAATATCTCAAAGCATTAGCATTTTGATGATGTAAACAATGACTTTGTTTGGCTTCTTTTATGTTCATTATAACATCATTTTTGGTAAAATAATCAGCCATAGCATTTCCAAATGTTAGTGCTCCTGGTAATTGAGTATGTCCTCTTATATGTCCAATAAAAAATTTATGAGTACGCAGCTCGATTAACTGCTGTATATCTTCTGTAAATGTTCCATGATAGTTGATGTTCCTGTTATTAAAGCAGTTTCTATTGTTGGAAACAGGCCTACAATATATTTAGAATCAGTGTAAAGGTTAAAAGGTTGTGAAAAATGTTGAAAGGCCAGAGTGATAGCTACAAGCTCTGTCTGCTGAGCGGATGTGTGGTTGGTATGGGAAATAATAGGGGGTTTCCCTTCAGTCCAGACAGCTGCAATCCCATTACTAGACCCATCAGAGAAAATTGTGACGCCTTCTAGCAAGGGTGCTGAGGCACATTTTTCAGGAAAAATTAGTTTTGTTTCCTTTATGAATTCTATAAGAGGATGTCTAGGTAAATGATATTTTATTTCTCCTCCATATCCTATTAAAGCTAATCCCCAGTCTACATCTTCTTGTAATAACAACTCAAACTGTTTTCTGGAATATGGGATAATAATTTGTTGCATATCTTTACCAAATATTTCCCTAGATCTTGATCTTCCTTTAACAATTAATTGAGCTACCAGTCCAGCATAGGACATTAAATTTTTTGCCTGAGTATGGGGCAAATGTACCCATTTTAATAATCTCTCTTGCCATAAACATCCTGTTGGGGTATAAGTTGTTTTTAAAATCAATAAAGCCCAGGGTTTATGGTAATCAATTTGTTGCAGACGAGCTTGATTTAATCTACTTTCTACTAATTGGAGTGTTTGGATAGCTTCAGGAGTCAAAATTCTCTTGGATTTAGGATGCGGATCACCATGTAATAGATTAAATAGAGGGCTCAATTCACCAGTAGTTAGTTTTAGGTATGATCTAATCCAATTAATATTTCCTAATAGTTTTTGAAAATCATGTAGAGTTGTTAGATTATCCTGCCTTATTTGGG